>OOFC01051224.1:25117-39349 GCA_900323345.1 Pseudochromis fuscus
CAAAAACTAGGTCAAACCTTTTTATAAACTAGAAAACAGTCTGAGAGCACAAACCTCTGCTAAGACATAATCTATGAATCTGTTTCTGATCTACAGAAGCCCTAAAAGGACGTAGTGAACGCTATTTTTATTTTCTGTTTTCCCGTAATAAAGAGATAATTTCAGTGGTTTTCTCGAGATCTCGAGTTATTTTTCTCCTTATCTCAAGAAAACAAACTTCTTTTTCTCGAGATAATGAGAAAATAAAGTTGTTTTTTTTCAGAGATGAAAGGATACATTATCTCGTTTTCTCGAGATAATTAAATAATTTTCTGGCGACTGCACCACAGTAACATCAAATGATCATAACTCCAAACTATGATGAGCAAAAGCATAAACAAACAGAAGTAAAGCTGACTGTGTGCAGCAGCAGCGTGGGACGTCGTGGTCCAGATAACGACAGTAATCAGACTTTTTTTTTATTTCTAGATCACCAGAAAATTATCTCATTAACTAGAAAACCACTGACATTATCTCGTTATCACGGAGAAAATAAAAATGTAGTTACCATGTCCTTTTTGGGCTTCAGTACTGATCTGTTGTGTATGTTTAGAATTTTAACATGTGAGAGATTTGTTAATTTTTTAAATATTCACCTATTATAAGGAATTTAGGATTTTTTTCAGACAGCATCTGATCCTCTTATCTTGTCCCAAATTAAAAAACGTGTCCCTTGGGTGATTCCCTGTCTCTCAACGGACAAACAAACAGAGAAACCAGCCAACACAGAAACACAACCACGTTAGCAGAGGTAATATGAATATTACTAACATCTTCGCTCTTATGTGCGGTGGCCGTATGATAAATGAATAAAACATTTTTCTTGTGTCAGAATCTGAAACACTTGGTCCATATAACTATATAAATATAAAAGCAAACTGTGAAGGAGTATTCTCATCTTGGGGGACACTTCTTCGGGAGATTAGCTTGTGACTTCACTTGAGTTATGAGCTCATCCACGTCTCCTGTGGCCCAGCAGTAACTTGGCAGCTTGTAACCTAAAATCAGTTGGCTGAGTGAGTCGCAGGGGAACTAAGGTACATGAAAACTTCTCCATGTGATGTAGCGCTGTGTCTCACTGCCACAAGACTGATTGAATTCTGCATGTGGGAAAAAGAAGGAATCTGCATCCAGGAATTTGAGTTTAATCACGAGTTGAGAGGAAAACAAATTGTAATCTGAACTACTTTAATTAATGTTTCAACAATTCCTAAGAGCAGAGCTTTTCTGTTCATCTTTCAGTCTTAGGCCCCGTCCACACGGAGACGGGTTTCAGTGTAAACGGCAAAGTTTTTTATCGTTTACGCCTTGTGTCCACACGGAGACGGACATTTGGCAGCCGAAACCGGGTCCCAGAGTGGGAAAGTCTGAAGACGCCACCCGTGTGGACGGCGAATACACATTCTCCTCAAACGCTGCCGCTGTAGCCCCGCCTCTGACCCTTAAATCGCCTGCGCAACCCTGACAACAACAGTAAAAATGGAGGAACACAGCGTGGCGTTAGCGCTGCAGCAGCTACTGGGCTTGTTTTGACTTTTACAGCAAAATCTTCTGAAACTACACAACTACCGTGAGCAACAAGTGTGTGTTGTTGTGGGTGTTGGTTTTACCTCGTACGAGTTTAATGCACATGCTCCGTGTCTTCTTCCTTGTGTTGGTGTGTTTCTGTGGCAGCGTTACAGCGCCACATACAGGCCTGGCAGATTGACTACAGCGTTCTTGGCGTTTTCGTGTGGACGCAGATATAAATATCCGTTTTCAGGGGAGACTTATTTGTTTCGTCTCCGTGTGGACGGGGCCTAAGACTATGTCACAGTTTGAACAGTGAGTCAAATGTGTGTGCTGAACTCATGAAAACCGTTAGCTTAGGCATTTCTGAGCAACTTTGACGACCTGAGCTCATGTGAAAACACAACACAACACATGACCTCTCCTCACACTTTCTTTGCCAGACAGTACGTCAAACACAGCATCGTCCTAACAGGTCTGTGGCAAATGCTCCTTGTTATCTGACCAGACTAAACAAGCCCGACTACACAAACATTCTTGTTTGGCCATAAAAGCCCAGAGTGCAGCCTCCCCCTCCCCTCAGCACAGCCTCCACACCACACTCCTCTCCTCAGCAGCTCTTTTGAAGTCGTCCCCCGCAGCTCTCCACCATTAGCCGGCCTCCCATCTGCTGTGCCACAGCTACTTCATTACCAGCCTACCGCTGCCGCCGTAATCGGAAAGAGAACAGCACGCTAACGTAGCCGCCGTGCTTCCTGAACCCGAACCCCACTCACTCCCGCTCCAGCTTCTTTAATTAGCTGTCAGATTTTATTGACCTGAAACATCCCTAAACCTTATTCCTCCACACCCCTCGCCAGCTCATTACGCCTCGCAAGGAGAACCGTAAAAGCTCACAGTCCCCAAAGAAAACACCTCCACATTAAGATCAGTTGATGGTTCACGGAGAAATAAATGAGATAGAACCCCTTTGAAAAAATCCTCGGATAGTTAGAGGTACAACTTTCTTCATCACGTGGATGTAACTTCGGTCTGCACGACTTTTTTTTCTTTCCCTTGACTTTTCATCAATGTCTTCTTGAGTGTATACTTGTGTTTTGTTATATCTTTATTCTGGTGTGTTTTTGATACTTAAGTGAGATTGGTCTTTCCAAATCATGTCGGATGGTCCGGTAGCATTGAACACCCCCTACACTCAAAAGATCAAGAAAACAACAATCCAAAAGCAGGGCATTGTACTTCTCATTCTGTTTGCGGCATTTTTTATACGTACAGTCCATAATCAGACTCTCAGTGCTTCCCCAGAGAGACTGTGTGAAAATGTAGACCTCTTTAAACTATGTAGAGGCCACAACCTGGCCTACCGCCAATGTTGTTGTTTACTTTCACCATGACTATGATCTTTCCTAACCTACAGTAAGTACTTGCCCAAAAAAAGCAGTCAAGCTAAAAGGCTAATTTTTTTTTTTCGACCTCATGTATTTACCATTAATGATACTGTTGTGACTCTATAGAAGATGGAGACGATGTATCTCGAGACACTGCTCTGTTGATGAGTGAGGACGAGACCTGCTACTGCAAAGACTGGAACCAGTTGATGCTCGCCTTGAAAAACCAGTAAAGTTGTGTTCTTACAGGACATCCACACCACATCTGGCACGAGTAGACGAAAAATGTGCATCCCGACGTCACCGAACAGCAATGAAGGACGAGATTATTTTCGCTGTCTGTGTCCGTCCAGAACTTTATCGCGCAACTTTTACTCGCTACCAAGAAGCAGAGAAGCTGTTCTGAGTTTCTGGGGCTTCAACAGGTAGAAGCAGCAACATTTGCGATCTTGTTTATTGTTGATGGCAGAAGTTGTTACCGGGAGGAGTGCTCCTATTGGCTGTTGCTCGAGAGTGGTGTAATCGCCAGTGCACGTCCGCAAGTACGAAACGCGACGTGAAAAGTCATGACGCCCCCAGTCTGAAGCATCGGTTGGTGTTGCCAACAATTGATTGAAACTGCTGGTAACCATCAACAAGCAGCTGTCTGTAGTTGGCGACAGCAATTTGCACAAAGGCCAGCTCTGGTCTTTAACCAGGTGGTAACTATTACCACCCTGGCATCCAGAATACCAGGACCAGGCTGTGTGTCTTATTAATACTCAGCCCAACCAATACTTGGCTTTTCAACTCTATCTAAGTGGTGAAAATCCATTTAAAAAAGAGCTCGTCTACTATTGCTAAAGTGGATGTAGCATTTCTACGATCACCTTCTGTTTTTATATGAGGTTGAACAGCATCAGTGTTTACTGCATCGTTGTGATACGGCATTTCAGTTTGCGAGTTTTTTAATCCCACTCAGGTCTGCTCTGTGTGGATGCCGAAACGTATAAAATTAAACTTCTTCTCACAGTGTTTTGACCACAGAACATAAGGGTGTTCATTTTGGCCTTACAGCTGTTTGGCAATTACTGAATATGGACATATTTTTTTTGTTTTTTTCAAGCCAAAATTTGTAAAGACAGCCCAGGGATTCAGGATTTCACCATACGGGCAGCAAATAAGAAACTCTTCACAGGGTTTTTTTAGAAATAAAGAAGTTATATTTCCTTATTTAAAGAGCCGAACTTTCTTTGAACATGTGAAACTAATGAAGGCTCCTGCACACACACAGCTGCACACCCACTGAACAACAGTATTTGTTGTCCTTAATGAATTTTTACAGCAAGATCACCAAAGAGCTGAAGTTTTGAGGTGTGCCGGCCTCATTAAAGCAAACACAACATCTGTTTCCAAATCAGACGGCATTAGCCTAGCACTCAGCTATCTGGCATCCAATGTACTGTTTCTTTCTTTCTTGTTTTTATATGCGGGGCTGTAAACAGACAGATAGCCTCTGGCTTTACTGCCTCCCCTCCCCTCTCCTCCCCTCTCCCTCATTTAGCGACTTCCTCTCAGAGTGGCAGTAAAAAGAGCTTTATTCCTCATTATTCCTGCAGTTTGTTGCAGCTCCAGACAGCAGGATCAAGTTGAGGTCAGCCCGGCTCTTGTTTGCATGTGATTGGAGGTTAGTGTGTGCGCCGTCTCTGCCGCCGCCGCTCCAGACCTCTTCATGTAGATTTTACACAGATATGGGCTGATTAGTGAGCGATCACATGCTGAGCTGCTTTGATGTTGGTTTCAAAGGTGAAAAGTATTGCACAGCAAAACAATGAGAGGAGGCTCGGTGTGACTCAGTTTTATGAAGCTTCGGGGTCAGAGGTCAAATAAAGTTGATGTCGATGGGGTCGGCGTCTGTCAAAATATAATGTGTGGAATAGAAAGCAGCTCAATGTGCTTTACATTAACCACAGAAGGTTAATTTATTCCTGCTGAAGAGATGAGGGTTTTTCTATATTATAAAGCAGCAGTGGAGAAACATTCGATATAAAACTGAAGCTAAAAAGAGTTTCAACGAGCACATGCACACACAGGTTGACTAATCCTCATCTGTCACCCAAGTGTGCCACATTACACCACCGTGCTGAGCATGTGGTTCGTTTATGACGCCACTCGTCACGTGGTTCGGCACCACTTCCTCCCCAGAGGGGTCGCGGCGGGGTCATCGCACCACGGTTCGAAGCCACAGTCGTCGCCGTGCAGATATTTTAAGTCTGAATAATCCCTCTGTATGTAAATCAATCACAAGTGACGCACGCACAAAAGAAGCGAGAGTACAATTAATAATTTGAAACCCCCTGTCAGTCAGTCGGCCGTCTGCACAACCAAGAAAACATTTTCCCTGTGGCGGTGTAAGGAGCAAACACGCCGCTGACACCTGTGTTGCATTTTGTTCTTGTGACAAAAGGATTCAGAGTGAAGCATGAAAAGACCAGAGGAGGCCTAAAGAGATACCTCACACGTGACGATGTGTGAGTGCACACACAATGTTTGGCAGTGCCAGGCACCATTCAAATCCTCTCTCGCTTTGGCTGAAATCCAGGGGCCTTCGGTATCCTGTTTCACAGTGTGCGACTGTGTGTGCCTGTGTGTGTGGGTCTTTACAATCTGGGGCTGGTGGTGTTGTTCATTTATTGTTTTCACTTTGTTTCACAGTGTGGGTTTGGTGCAGCCATTTTGGAGCTGTGATGAAGAGCTGCTGTACAAACTACTTGACTTGCGCCTCGGTGAACTTGTGGGCGTTTCTGTTATTTCTTTTGTGATTCTGAACAAAAGTACACTCCTGCAAAAACACACACACAGAGTGGCTCTTCTGTTGGAGTTTACAGGAACAGGAGGTGCGATGGAGCAGGAAGTGAGTGTCCTGGGTGTGTGGAGGGGGGCTGCATGCCTCTATTTCTGATTCATCCACTTTTTACATGTGGAAAACTGCCAGTTGAGTGTGAACCGGAGGCTAACATGAAGGGGAAAAGATCCGTTTTCAGATTTAGCGTACGTGGTGTGGATGTGAGTGAGCAGGTGTGTATTCCACATTCGTCAACACCTCTCTCCTCTGGCCGTGCCGTGAACCCCAGATCCGTGTGATATGGCGTCTGCCAAAGACCTCTCAGCAGCACGTCACCATCCCGTCCACCTGCACTTCACACACTCCTGCACATACAGTCCTCTTTTTTCTACTCAACCTGTTTCTGCAGAGCAGGAAAATAGCACATGTGAGGCCGCCAACATGACCTGTACAAATAAATCATTGACAGGAAGTACTCGCTGTACTCCTCTCTGCTCACCTGAACCACCTGTTGTGTACTTCATCATGAGCGAAAGCGGCTTCATACCAAAAGATCCTGACGTGTTTGACCTCTGACCTCTGCTTTCAGTCTGCAGCAGGGAGAGCGCTTATCTCATAGCAACTGAAATAATGGTTTGTAAACACTTAACATAATGTCACGGAAAAAACACATGTGATGTATCATGCATGTAAGGATTAAAAGGCTAATCTATTCTTTTCTTCAGATTATCTTTTTATTTTATTTTGTTAAATGTTTTACATGATTTGCATATTTGTTTAATATGATTGATCTTGGGAAGATGAGATTAGGGCAGAGATTTGGAGCCAATCAAAGTGTAAAAGTACAAGGTGCATAGAGAGTACAAACCTCTGTTAAGGCATAATCCATGTCTGATTTCTGCTTGTAGACATTATCATCGTGCATGTGCAAAATTTCAACAAAATCTATTTAATCTATATTTCCTTCTTCTTCTTCCTCTCTGGCTCATCGACGTTTTGCTGCCCCCATTGGTTCTGTCATCATTGGGATTTTCTGGATTTGTATTCAGACAGGATCCCATCCTCTTTTAATCGTTTGTTCCTTGTGTAATACCAACAAGTAACACACCCACCCTCTGTACAGTCCTCGGTTGCTTGGCTGTGGGTAGAAAAAAGAGGACCATACTCTCCACAAGTGAAGCTGCAGAGAAAGCTACGAAGTAACTGTGGTGAGGACTGATCCATGGGTTGCTGCTGGGACACAAGTTGGGGCTTAATCACCCTCGGCCGGGTCGCCTGGGTGAGAGTGTCTGATGTTGCAAGACCTGAAAACTCTATGACCCCAGATCCCAGACTGTACATAGAAATGGAGCAACAGTGAAGCTAATGTGGAAGTGCAAACAATGCAATACCTCTGATGGCCACTAGCTGCTGGCTCCAATTGACAAATACTCAGTCAACACATTTTTCCCACGAGTCATTCTGATGTCATCTCTTCTTCATCTGAAAACCATTTAGATATTAGGCTTCAGAAGGAGGAAGATTTATGGGCGTGGTTAATTTGATCAGCAGGTCTCAAATGAAAATAGACCTGAACTCCAGTCTCAGAAAAACGAGTGACCATCATTACTTTACTTTACTCTACAATGTAGATAGTCATGAAAATAAAGACATTGAATGAGAAGGTGTGTCCAATCTTTTGGCCTGGACTGTACATACTGAGCAGTGTCCTTGGGTTCAGAGAACACATCCACTTCCGCTCATATCCAAATATGGTCACTTCTGGTTCCAACAAACCAACATGGTGATGTTCAAAGACAACACTTTAAATGTGAGTCCACAAACCAACAGGTGATCTCACATTAACCTCGCCCTCACTATATACAGTCTACAATACACTCTCCAAAAATTAGAAACAAATTCTACAAGATCTGTTCAGTAGTTTGTTAGTAAGATTGCAAACAGACAGATGGAAATACTGAACACAGACATGGTAATTCACAAAAATAAACCACTACATAATCATTGCTGTCCACCATTATCAACACAATCCAGTATCCAAATACAAAAATACAATAAAATGTGTGTTTTCAGTTGTTTTGTACATTAGCAAACAGGAGAGGACTGTGGTGTACAACTGAAAAACGTGGCTGTTATGTAATGGTGCTCTGCAAAGAATTAAAAGTCATTGAGTATACCTTTGCCCTTATTTTACTGCAGGCCAGTTATCTGTGTTGACACACTTTCATAACATTAATCTTACTCCTACGTGTGTTACACAATGGTGGGACTATGCAGCTAATCTGGCTAAGAATGTACAGAGACATGCATTAACAGCAGAATGCTATGTACTTGACTTTGTGGCATAGAAACTGAGCTTTGAAGCCGTGTCTGCACAGAGCACAGGGCGATGCTGCTCTACATGTTTTGTGTACATTTAACAGTGTTAAACTGGGTCACTGACATCAGGTTTGTTAGGTTATGTCATAGGGTGTGACCACGCAGGTGTTTTATCAAATGTAGGACAAAATGTTCAGAGGATACAGATAAAGAAATCTGCAGTGGCTTCAACCAGCAGGACAGAGTCATTAGCGTTTGTTGTTTTATTTTTTTATAATCATGTTTTTACCTTTTGGTGTCCGTATGAAAACTTTGTATCAGAAAATATCTGTTACAGGAAGGTGTATGAGTTAGTATAGGAACTCAGCTACTGGGTTGTTTTAACCCAGAATTGGATGAATACTGTGCTAACTACATGTTGAGTTAATTTAAAAACAACAACACTGATTAAAAATAATGAAATATTGAGTAAAAACAACAACATGCTGGGTAGAAATACTATAATTTGGGTTAAAGCAACAAAATGTTGAGTAAAAAAATGGAGTATATTTATATAGCGCTTTCATGACCTGAGCTAGGTCCCAAAGTGCTTTACAAGGCAACTCATTCACCCATTCACACACACACTCACACACCAATGGCTACAGAGCTGCCATGCAAGGCGCTAGCCACCATTGGGAGCAACTTAGGGTTCAGTGTCTTGCCCAAGGACACTTCGACATGTGGACAGGAGGAGCTGGGGATCGACCCACGATCTTACGATTCGAAGGCGACCCACTCTACCAGCTGAGCCACAGCCACCCAAAAAATGACAAAACAGCCCAGCTTACTGACCTCAGTTAACCTAGCATGTCGTTATTTGATACGTACAGTGTAAAAACAGGTCATGAGAGGTGTTTTAAAGCATAACTGTAATTCCTATGTGAACTAACGAGTATCTAAAATTCAAGCTACCAATTAATCACATTAGTAAATGTAAAAAAATTACAGTTTGTAAGTTATAGAAATATTAGCCTAGCTTAACCCAGATGACATAAGATTATTCTAAAAACTGTCACAAATCTTTTTATAATATTTATTTTGTGAGTATTTTCCAAAAGTAGGGAATAAAAATGAGTTTTTTTAATCTGTGCATTAGCTTAACTTTTATCATTTAGATAAACATCAACAAAGTCTAGCTGAATGGTGGTCATGTCACTAGCTTGCTATTGCTAATGAGATAAATGGTGTTAAATCATGAATCCATGCAGATACTGTTAGCTAGATTTCTTTTATGTCAAGGAAATATGCACTTGTTTAAAAACAAAAACATATTATTTCTCTTCTCCAACAGGTTAACTGGTATTTCTGGTTATCTGTCCATGTGCCACTGAGACGCTGTTCACCCAAATCCTCCTAAGAAGGAACATTTATAATCCTGTCGTATAAACTTAAAAAGACGAGACTCCATTGAGCTCCTCTCAGCCGAGACAGAGCAGCCACCATCTCCCCGTCTGACTCCTTTTTCTCTCTCAACTCAAAAGCCGACCTCTTGACCCCACGGTGACCCCCCGCCGCCCCCACCAGCGGCAGCATGAATGAACCACAGGAAAAACACCGCCTCGCAGCCTGCAGGAAGCCCCTGACCTTTAACCCCTCCACCTCCCTTTTTTCAGACTGGGAGGTGATGCTTTTCCACATCATCGGACCCGGTGCTCTCATCAGCACTGCTGTGTTACCTCCGTGCTGAATCCGGACCTGCGGACTATTTAACAAGTCAGCAGTCCACCAGTTTCATCAGGGTGTAACACTCTCTTCCAGATAAACCCTTCACTGTGGGTCACTGTGCTGCATGTGCATGTTTACAGTGAACTAGTTGTGAGGAAGATCTGCTGGCCATCGCTGCACAAACTCTTCAGGTCTCTTTGCTTTGTCAGTGTCACAATAACAAGATTCAAAAACTAAAATGTCTTATTTAGAGTAGCTGCAGTGATTTTAAGTATTCAGTATTTAGTAGAAGCTCCTGTGACAGTCCTCGTGGTCTCTACAGGATTTGCACACCTGGGTTTGGGCAGTTTCTCCCATTGTTCCTGGAGGGACCTGTCAATCTCCATCAGATTTGATGGGCAGCATCTGTGAGCTGCCACCTCCAGCTGTCTCCACACATGTCTTCTGTGGTATAAGTATAGTATCATTTAAGGACAGTCGGAGACTTGTCCTGGAGCTTTGCTAGTGTTGTCTCTGCTGTTTGCTTTGACAACAAGGTGACATCCCACTGTCACCTCTGAAGATCTGTTAGCATGAACATAGAAACACGCCAAAAACAGAGAAGAAGACAGGAAGCAGGCACAAAAAACTTGTGCAATGTGAACAAAATAAAAACGTCTCTGTCCACTTGTTGCTCACAGTAGATTTGCTATAAAAACAAACTCAGTAGCTTCTGCAGCACAAACACAACACTGTAATCTGTTACTATTGTTGCCAGGGTAGCACATGTGGGTTAAGGGACAGGTGGTGATGATGGCTATGATGTCATCATTTCAGACTGTGCGTATGAGGTGTGCACACAGAAGCACAAGACTGGCGAATTCAGATTTTTTTACTCTCTGGACTGATTTCATAAGTGATCGTATTTGGCCTCCTTTGCGGACACACTTAACTCCTCTCCGTGTGGGCGGGCCCTTAGTCCTGGTGGTTCCAAACTTCCTGTTGATGTCATCGGGCCCGCTGTGCTCCTTTGATCACTTACAGCTTTTGAATTTTTTTCAGTCCCTTGCCCTGATCTACCACATGTTTTACCACATTGTCTACTCAAGGTTCTGTGGACTTTATAGTCCAGCTTTGGTCCTGTCTGTCTTGTAAACTCAGGAGTTTCTAAAATCCATTCAGTGTGCCACAGGGTGGACTCCAGTCAGGTTGTAGACTCTTCTCAAGGATCATCAAAGGAAAATTAATGTTTGGAGGATAGATTATGACATAAACTAATTCATGGCTTTTTCTGATTGGTTGGCATCACATGGCACGTTGGAGACACACATGGTGAGTTGGACTGCAGAAGCTTTGGGCTTGTCACAGTCCCATCCTGCACCTTACTGCTTTACTCCCTCTGTACTAAAGAGCATCACTGGTGGAGCCTTGAGCCCATGTGATGTCATCATCCTCGCAGCCCAGTGGTGGAACTTTTACATAAATGGTCAATAAAGATATGTTTTTACTTTGTCTTTACTGGTCACTGAGATTCATGGAAAAACTTTATCTATTAAACATAAATCTATAACGTTATGTACTCTGTGCAGAAAGTGAGGGGGTCTGAAGTCAGAGGGTTCAGGGTAAACCTCTGTGTGTGGTCTTTGACCCAGGCTGGTCCAGGGTCATGTTTTATCACATCAACGTCAGATTCCTGTTGATTACTACTCTGCTGATTTCTTTCATGGTGGCAAAGCTATTTATCTCATTATTTATGTATCGATAGGACCGCCACTACTGATTCATACGACTTCAGTTATGGTACTTTACTCAATCAAGATTCAAGGTGTTTATTATCTTGACTCTTGAACACAGTCATGTGAAAAAAAATGTCTCGTGATGTTTCAATTAGTCTGCTCATTATCTGTATTTAGCACATAGAGGTCAGGACAGTGGGAAGTGTGTGTGTCTCTGTCTTTGTCTTTCAGTTGCTTGTTTTGTGTGATCAACGGTACAAATTTAAAATATATTCATCCTCTCATTTGTGAAACTTAAATTTGCAAATACTTACAATTTTGCCTTAAAAAATGTCTTGAGGATTCATCAAAATGTCTGGCTGTTGATTTTAATTTACCGTATTTTCCAAACTACTGAGCGCACCTGTCTATAAGCCGCTATTGAATTTATTCCAACAGTTTCATGTGGTCCACTCTGACCGGGTCTGATGTGACGACGCTAAATGTATCGGCGGCACGGAGCTTGCTAGCTTGTAAAAAGCTAACGAGCTTCGTGCCACCGATACATGAGAAACACCAGTGTTTAAGTTCAAAGCGTTGGAAAAAAGTAGGGGCTTATAGTCCGGAAAATACGGTAAAAAAAAGCCTTGTTTGTCTCACACATGGTTTGACATTGTACTTTGTTATTCTAGGTACATATGAAGTGTTAATATTTATTGTGTGTCTGTCTTGACTATTAGAGAGAACATCCAGAAAAAAATCCTTGTACTTTGCCAATTAAGCTGATTCTGAATCTGATTAAACTATTGAAACTGCCTTTAAGAAAGAAGTGTATTTATAGTGTACTTGTGATGTGAAGTAAATATACACCCATGTGTGATCTGCAGCTCCTTGAAAGGGAGATTTCTGCTCTTGAACTCAGACTGGCTGACCTCTGACCTCCAGGCTCCCAGATGTTCAGCATGGGGCACCGAGCTAGCTTCAAACAACTCTAGCATTGAATGGGACGCATTGTGTTTATGCACTCTGTGAAAACTCTGCAGCGCGCTACAGGCACGTACACATGGACCCGGCAGCAGTCACATAAATTAATAACATAATGTGGAAAAGATTTCCTTTGCGTGAACGTCTTAACGAATGCTGGCACGGGCCGGCTGGTGCCAAACAGTCTTAATGGCAGCTCAGCACCAACGGTTGCCTTGTCCTTAATGGCTGAGCATCTTGTTATCTTCTTCATTACAAATGCCACCCCATACTTTCTGAACACTGCCTTCACTCTGAGTCAGACTCTCACATTGTGATTTCTCCTACAGTTGTAAAAACAACAAAAAAAGCAACAAGAGAGAGAAAAGGAACCTTGCCAGGAAGCAGGGAGGGGAGGGTGCAAGGGTAAGTAGAGGAAGGAACGGAAAAACAGGGATTACTGCCCTGCGTTGTCCCGCTGCTAATCCCCCCTCTACTTCACACAAAAACATTTGACACCTTTCAGTGGCTGGGCCCAACACTTCCAGTTACTCCCACACACTCAGGGTTACACAAACTCACACAACGTGGAAGCACACATTCACACGCTCGCAGAGTCCGAGTGTTTCCTCACTCTGTCCTCTCAGCATGAAATCGGCCCTTCATTGGAGGCTGTGGGCTCTCGTCAGTCACACACGCCCCCCCGCTTCCCTCCTCGTCCTCCTCCTCCTCACTTTCATCCATTCTCCATGGCTCCGCCCTCCTTTGGGGCCCCATAAGGCTTTTGTGCAGATCGATGGCCTGTGGCTAGCCTGGAAGTAGGGTTATACAGAGTGCGCCGTGCTCACCGATGAAGGCTTTTCAGGGATTTTACTGAGGGGAATATTTAAATTTCACATCCCTGACTTTCTTGTTCTGTTACAGTGCAGCTTCTGTGTGACGAACCAGACAATCTGTAGTTTGAAAACCTTATAGCTTCAGCCATAAATGAAGCTGTCAGATATATCAGGTATTGGCAGGACATTGTACTTAATTACGTTGTGATTTTTTAAAATTTTTTGTCAACAAACACCAGAAAAAGACCAAACCTTAAGATTTGAGTGGAAACTTGAAAAAAAAAGTACTATTTTGGTAAACAACTAGTCTTCCTGGGCTAGCAACTAGCATCCCTTGGCTAGTCGTTTGCATTCCCAAAGAACATATCGCACTATCTGAATGTGTTTGATTTTTAAAGTATATGTGATCCACAAATTTTTGACTGAATATCGTCAAGTCTCAGCCCCGCCTCCTCCCTTCATATTAAGAGATTAATATCCAAATATGGTCACTTCTGGTTCCAAAAAAACATTTCAAATGCCAAACTTCCTCCTCGCTTCAAAATGTTTACAAACAAACAGGTCATGTTAGCTTTGTCCATTCTAGATACAGTCTATGACCAACACTCTCCAGTTTGTCCTAGTGGTCACTCAGGGTATTACAAGAGACCCAATAAACAGTTTCCAATACAGGATGTTTGTAGAGCTGTTGACAGGACACCTGCAACTGTACATATGTTTTTTTCCTCTTTCTATTATTAATTTTAAAGCAGTAAAATAAACCTAAGAGAGAAATGACAAGTTAACTGTTTTGTTTTATTATATTTACACTTGAAATTGTAAAAGTGTAGCTTGAAATTTGAAAAAGAAACTAAAAAAAAGTGGAGAAAACCCTTTTTGCTCAATGTTTCGTAGCACGAGAGTAAACAGAGTAAATATGGATGAATACAGATGACTAAAGGACAAACCTCCAG
>OOFC01051226.1:3198-15351 GCA_900323345.1 Pseudochromis fuscus
TTCAACCTTCTTCTTAAAATCAGGTTGTACATGTGTTTTCTCCGGTTGGACAACAACGTTAGAATCGTAAAATACGCTGCACCGTTATCGTCCATGTTTACTTCTGCAAACACTGAAGCACGCTCGCTGCATGACGTCGTTATGTCCTCTTCTGTGCATGCGGGACACTTTGGGAGATCACATACAAGTCTCATTTAATTGGTGAACGAACTCGCAAAAAAATCGAATTTCACAAAAAAATCCAAATTGAGCATTACGCCCTGAAGTGTGAACGTAGCCAAAGTGGCCTGGGTCCATTTGAAAAAATCAGATCTGTGTTGTTCACACTGTCATGAAAAGATCAGATACAGGTCACATATAGGGGCAAAAAAATCTGATTTGGGTGACTTTAACCTGCAGTCTGAACGTAGCCTTACTGTCACACCTGCTTTTGTGTTGACTGCACCAACATTACAGTGCAGCTCCTTTCAAAGCCTCGTCATGTTCAGCCAGAGGGGAGCTGGTTAATGCTCCAGCTGTGAGCAGCCCAGGGAATAATCAACAACAACTGTTGATAAACAGTAATTTAATCAATGAGAGTCTGAAAATATCCCGAACCAGCCTGCCAAGTTTTCAATGAAATGTCTGTGAAACTCCCAGACTCATCTCACAGCTGCATGCACTTCCTGGGACACCCAATATTCATCTTGGCCTTTGTCCCGCGCTTGCTTCTTCCTTCATGTCACTCTCCATTGTGTAATATCTAATAAAGCAGAAATATATTAAAAAAAAAAAAAAAAAAAACCCTTTCCATCCCTGATCTTGACACTGGAGCGAGAGCTGTGAATGCAAAACAGGCAGCACTTGCAGAAAGGGAAATAAAATCTCCAAACTGTGCATCAGCGCAGACACGCCCCGAGCCTGTAGCCTGTGGCGATGGCGAGATAAGATGCATGAAAGATATAAACATGGAGTTTATCAGAAAATTCACTCAGGGTTTTGTGGCAGGATAGTTGCACTTAATAAAAAGAGGGTTTCGCTGCACGCCGAGCTGTCCGAGAGGCGGAGGAATGAGGATGTAAGAGAGCCTGAAACAGAAACAGTTGTAGGATTTGCTCAGTGTGTTGAAATTAGACTAATATAGTGAGTCTGAAGTGGGTTAAGTGAGACAGAGATGAAATACTGCACTGATAAGATGCAGTAAATGTCTGGCTCCCACTGTGCCAATAAAGACAATTTGAAAGCAGGAGAAGAAGGTGCCAATGCAAAGAGAGGAGGGAGGAGAGTGTTACACCACCAACAAGTTTTGCATCAGAGGTTATGCAGACACAAATACCCCAAAGAGTCGTGCACATGACGACAGAGTTTATACGACTAAACAGGAAGCGAGTGAGAGGGAGCGAGTGCATAATCGTGGACAAAGATAAAGTGTTTCATGAGCAGGGTGATAAAGTGCATATTAAATTAGCCTTAGCTCTATCGATCGCTGCACTGCACCAGAAATGGATGCCTTGCATATCAGAGAGATTCAATTATACTCATATAATCAGCTTCAATTCCTGACGGAGCGCGAGTCGGACGGCGGGAGGAAGAGGGTGAGAGGAAGAGGAGGGGGGGTAGATGAAGAAGCATAAAGGGAGGAAACAATTTGCATATGGACTATTGCTACTTATAGAGTGACAATGAAATAAATCTCAGGCGCTGCGAAATGAAAAATATTTATCTGTTTCAGAGAGAATTAGAAAACAATAGACGTCCAATCCAGTGACTTTATTTTCTATAATTAATGCTTTGAATGCGCTGCTTTTTCATCCTCTCTTCATCTTGTATGTATCATGTATGGATGCTGCGTGCGCTGCATGCTAATATCGCACCACGGCGGCGTTTCCTCCTCCTGCTTCCTGCTGCGTTGGGTATCCACTCCACCTCCTTGTATTCCCTCTTTCTAAGCCTATTTCCTCTCATTACTAATTCATTAGTCATATTTATTGAAGGGGCTCACTCTGAGGGGGGATCAATGTCTTATTTACACATTTAGACAGTCTATGGACTGAGCTGCGATTAACTGGCCTATAAAACCTTTACCAATCCCCCCGTAAATCTGCCACCAAGGACGTTTCGCCTCCTGATAATGTGCATCTTTATGAAAACAAACAATGGGGAAAAAAGTCTTACTGGTGCAAGAAAAATGGCGTCTTTGGTGGCTATATATATGCAACCGGGGTGCAGTATAAGAGGCAATTACTGTACCAAACGCTGCAGCATTTTATATCATATTGTGAAACTATTGTATTAAACAGACAGTATTATATCAGTGAAACAGTTAATTGGTGATCTAATTACCAACCACAGAGATTTTTCACACCCTGATGAATCCAGAGCGTCTCTTATTTAACAGCTGAGGTTATTAAAAAGTGCTACAGCTTGATGTTTGCTGCACAGAGGTCACAATGTTCTGCATCAGAAATTAAAGCTATAAAAAGGCATGCAGCAGCTCCTCCTCCTCCTCCTCACTTAAAAATATTACTCCTCATGCAGACCTCACAGGAGTTTGTTTTTTTTATCCGTGTGCTGTATCACAAAACGCCCGACAGATGATTGAATCCCTGTCACGACTGATTAGCGCTAATATGTTCTGCCGCCGTGTCACTCCATTAAGTGTGGCACACAAAACATATTACCTCAGACAAACTGCTCTGGCTCACACATCTGTCCGATGATTGGCTTGGAGTGAGAACAGAGCGCCATCCCGAGCACGACGGCTACATTTGGCCGGACGTGTTTGTCGGAGCGAAACACATATGGTGGGTTCAGGCGTATATAAGTCGGTGTCGACCCGCGCCGCCGTCTTCTGGGTCTTCATTTGGCATCTGTTTTAACTAATGGGAAGACAACTGGTCGCTGCTACTGATACCATGTCCATGCTTTTCCTCCAATCCTTTCTCCTGGCTCTGCAACAGAATTCAATTACTCTCATACTCCCATATAATCACTTTTCATCCCCAAGGCTTGACAGTTTCCCTGCTCTGACAGAAAAAAGCCTAATTACTCTCTGACCTTGACTCTCTCTCCTCCTTCACATCCAATCTCTCTCTCTCACCTGTTGAGAGGACAGTGGCAGCGTGCTCTCCACAGATGAAGAAAGAAATCGGGTCCAGCCCAGCCTCACCATATAGGCTTTTAACTCCAGGTCTTAATTTCCTTCAATTTCATAGCACAGATATAGATGCTCTTATAGTAATTTAAGTCTTTCATGCTCTCAGGCTGTATAAAAGGCTCTTTCAAAAGGAGACCAGCCACTCAGCGTTGTTTCTGTGTCTTTAAGCTGCGCTGCTGGAGCATGATGGAGGATGAAGTCGACACAGGAAGCTTCACTTCAGTCATCTTCTCTCCCGTGTGATGGTTCATGTGAAGCAGGAAGATGAGCTTGATTAGCTGTGCCTTGTTGTCTCTGTGATGTCACCTGGAGCCAGATGTGACCATATTTGGACATGAAGGGAGGAGTGAGGAGGCGGGGCTGACCCTCGAACCTGAGGATGCTGACCAATGTGGATGAGACTGGAGATCACCGGTGAATGAGGCTCCATTACACTGTTGCTATGACGTTAACACTTTCAAAATAAAAGCCCAATTCTAGTGCTTCAGTGGACAGCAAGTCTCTCAGGCTTCTATTGTAGAAATATTTGCAGGTGCACTGACATGGATTTGGTACGTACACTGTTTATAGGGTGAACAAAGCTAATGTGATGTCATCTGTTGGAAGCCAGAAATGACCATATTTGGAAGAATGGACTCAAGTACAGCTCCAGTCTCATACATTCAATACTAGAGCTGTCAATCAAACTAACCACGCCCCTAAATCTTCCTCTTTTTGAAGAAGAAGAGTCGACTTTAGCTCATGACATCAGGATGACTTGTGGAAAATATTTATTGACTGAGTATTTCAGGATTGAAAATGACCATTTTTGAATTAAAGTCTGTTGGAGCAGCATCCAGTGTCTATCTGTGGTATCAGTTTATAATCTCTGTGGCTACTCTACACAAATGTACCTGTAATGTGTTTACAGCTTCATCAAAATATGCAGGAACCCGGTCGAAGTTATTCCACGAATGAGAATAAAAAACACTACAAGAGCGAGAATGAGATGAATAAAAATACGTGAAGTGAGCTCCTCTTAAGCGTCGTTGCGATTAATGATGTGCAAAAATTTGCTTTGGAAAAATTTCAGACGGCTCTTTTATTTCACTCCAATCGTTGGGAATAGTTTTAAATGACCCGAAATGCTGCAGAAAATGCCTCTCACTTGTGGATAATGGTCTTCAGAGCTGAGCTGGATATGAAGCATTAAACATCTGCTTCCAGAGCAAAGAGTCACTTCGTGTCTCTTCCTCATTAGGCAGGAGTCACAGTCTTCACACAGGTGTGGACGCAGCCACGGCAGCAGAAAAGGTGCGTTACTGTGCAGAGGCGGAGGAGTGACCCTCACACCGGCCAACGTGCTGTAAATATCACTGCACAGCCACAGTGCAGCACGTCCATACATAATATATAGAAACACAGGCCTGCTTCTGTCAGTTCAGAGGACATCGATTTCCCTTCATTTATTCCCTGCAGACTTAACGGCAGCACACACTGGCCGTATGCTATTGCCTTGTGTCAATTTATGGGTGTTATCTGACACCTGTGGTGCACATAATTTGCCTATAAATATGAGCAATACTCAAGTTACTGTGGTCGTAAAATACGCTGATCTGGGGAGTAAAATGTAAAATGTGGAAATTGCTGCTTTTGTGGGCAGTTGTGAAATAAGACAGAGGCTTTTGTACCCACAGTGTTACAGCACAACCAGCTGCAGTAACATGCATCAAGTCACTGCTGCACAGAACAACACAGTGGGTGTGGAGGCATTTCACACAGCAAACACATGTGGTGTCCGAGCAGTCGCACAACTCCAGAGTGAACCCGAAACCTCACACTTTAACTTCATCAGAGGTTTTCAGCTTTAATCCCGACGTGTTGCAGAGAGGCTGATGGAGCAGGTTTTTATCTGCAGCTGGAAGATGACGACCGACACTGTGACTGTGCAGCTGGTTTCTTGTCACATCACAACATGAGCAGCAAATCTGAACTCTGACATTAAACCAGAACAAAACCAAAACACTAACATGGGGTCAAAAAGAATACTGGAAAATAAAGAAAAACAGCAAAATTTCTTGGAGTTTAGATGAAACTTTGTGGATTTTTATACATTTCAACATTTATATGAGTAAAAATAATGAAGCTGATAAAAGCATATTAATTTGATCTTGTGTCTGTTGAAGAGCAAAAACAAAAATTGAATGATACAATATGTAATCTTTATATGTAATACAAATATGTCATTTTTATATATACATTTTTTGGGGGAAGTGATGGTTATGCACAGCTACATACGTATCACACTCATTTTTTGTATTTTGTAATATTTGTAAAAAAAAAAAAAAAAAAAAATCTAAAATACAAGAAAAATATGTAAAATACACAAAAAACCATAAATGGCATTTTTCTGAAAATATTACTGAAAACATGTGAAACAGCAACAGATCCATGTTGATTTAACAAAAACAGTAAGTTTTACCAGATTCAAGTGAATCTTTCAGTTGATTTTAACAGATTTCAACTCTACAATTTACAGTTTAGCCTGTTTACATTTCTACTTTAATTTTTACTGAATTATTCTGGCAACCACAGCTGACACAGTTTTTTTTTTTTTTTTTTTTTTACAGTTACGTTGAATAAAATCAATGCAACAACCAAATCTGCCTGAAATGACAGAACCAATGCTTCCTGTAAGTTGCTCCTTAGTCCTTTAATTTTTAGGAAATGATGGATATTCATTGCTACATAGTTGAATTTTTGTTTTACTATTTTTCACATTATTACAAATCACACTCAATTTGTGTAATTTGTAATATTTGTATTTCTAAAATACAAGAAAAATATGTAAAATAAACAGAAAACCTGAGTTGTATTTTTTCCTCCTCAGTATAAACATTTCAAACCTCAACTGAAAATCACACTATTAACCCAACATGACTTAATAATGTAGATGATGAGTCCTGAGGGATGAGCAGTGTGTCCCCTGCAGGGAGATGACTCCTCACAAACACTGTCCATCACTGCAGACTCCTCCACTTTTACATGAACCTGCTCCAGCAGCAAACAAAGTATTTGCATTAAACATTTCTGCTTTGCAATAATGAGACAAGTGCCTGGTCAGCCTCAAACTGTTGATTTTGCAGAGAGGTTGTTATTTACACAGTACATGAAGGTCCTGGTTGCATGATGCTGTAAGCTGTGTGGTAGATGGTGATGGCTGTATTCACTATGCTAATTCAAGTCTGGGCAATTATTTTCCAGAGAGACGTTTTCATTCCCCAGTTTATCTAAAAAAAAAAAAAATTCTGATTACATTAAATGAAAACCACTGCCGGTGTATGCACCATTTCCTACAGGCACAGAGGGATCACAAATATTTGAGTGTATCACGATCTCTGGAGAGGATGAATAAAGGCAAAAATATTCTGACTCAATCAGAGAGACTGGCTCTGTGACGGGCCGGCATCAGGATTTTTGCAGAGGGGGGAGGAGGAGTAGTCAGTGGCGCCTCTGATCTGGCTTCAGGCGTTTTGCTTCAAGTCGTGTAAACTTGCTTTGCTGCGTGTTTTGCATAATTTTGCAAACAGCTCCTCAAAGTTAGCAAAGCAGTTACTAAGCATACTAATCACTGACGGCGGCGCTACAGCAAAGGTGCCCTTTCCACACCAGCCCAACTTCATTACCGGACTATTACTGCAGGTCAGAGTGGAGCTCGATTCACAGCGTATGAAAGGAAGTGTCCTAATCTCTGAAATGCAAACATCCATTAACTGTGAAATATAGCCTACACATACATATGCTGCAGGTATGACACAACACAAAACATTATCCTCTCCAGACGTCCTCTGATGCAGGATGAAGTCTTTACTCTCTGATTGGCTCCCTGACAATAATGCACTGCTGCAGGTTCAACTCCCACACACACAAACACAGATCTGACTTCAATGTGCATGTAAGAAACCTGATGCACGGCTGGATCTGAGTGTAAACTGTAAAACAAACATAAATATGTGGTAGTTGTGAGAATATAAAACTTTGTCCTTTTGCAAATGTCCTGTCCTGAACTTCTTTATTCTCTCATTACCTCCCTGAGAGTAATGTCCTCATCTGCTGCGAGCTGCACTCCCTCACACAGAAAGCTGCTGCTCTGCTGCACTAACATGACCTCAGTGAACTCCTGACTCTGCACAAACATACACACTAAAATCTCTCATTCACAGGGTGGATCCAGTTGCTACAGTGAGTCTGAGTGAGTTTGCACATGACAGATATTTGTATATAAAAATAATAGTTGATTAAATTGCTGTGGATTAATTTCGATTAATCGCGATTAAATATCATTACTTTTTATTCTATATTAATCGCATTTTATTCTGCATGAGGGTTTTTTGCCACAAGCTGGGTGATGCGTTAGCCGACGTGCTAGCAGTGTGTGCTAATGTATGCTTCGTGTGGTATTTTAAACTGAAAGAAAACTTCTTCCTGCAGAGTGTCATCAACTATTCTGTCTTGATTTTTTTGTCCTCAGATTTCCTATGGAGAGGACCAACCTGCTGTTTAGTATCCTCTATTTTTATTGGTTGGTTCTGCTTCCTGTCACCAATGGATTAACTTCCTGTTGGTGCAGGTGTGACGGTGACTCCACTTGGACAAACTGCTTGAAATGCAGAGACGTTCAGAGTCATTCTGTGCTGCAGATGGATGAATTGCTTTAAAATCATTACTGTAATTTCCGGACTATTGAGCACACCTGTCTATAAGCTGCTATTGAATTTATTCAAACAGTTTCATGTGGTCCACTCTGACCGGGTCTGATGTGACGACGCTAAATGTATCGGCGGCACGAAGCTTGCTAGCTTGTAAAAAGCTAACGAGCTTCATGCTGCCGATACATGAGCCACACTGGTGTTTAAGTTCAAAGCGTCAGAAAAAAGTAGCGGCTTATAGTCCAGAAAATACAGTATTTTATCTAAATTATGTTTTGGGGCCTTTAGCATATAGCTAATATTCATAGTTAGTGTTCCAGGGTCCAGTTAGGATCATACTTTGGGCGAGACTTTCAGGAAGTTTCATCTCATCTTGAAATCAATAACTGGACCACATGGATGTATAAGGAGACCTTCATATGGCACCTCCTCGCCCTTGCTGCCAAGTTGTCCCAATTGTCTTTTTTGGTTAAATTGAGGTGTATTTTCCACATAACGACAATATTACCATATTTTCTGGACTATAAGCCGCTACTTTTTTCCGAAGCTTTGAACCCTGCGGCTTAAACACCAGTGTGGCTCATGTATCGGCACCATGAAGCTCGTTGGCTTTTTACAAGCTAGCAACCGCCGATACATTTAGCCTCGTCACATCAGAGTGGACCACATGAAAGTGTTCGAATAAATTCAATAGCAGCTTATAGACAGGTGCGCTCAATAGTCTGGAAAATATATATAACTACTCTTTCTACTATGAATTTTAAACCATTGAACTTTCATATCTGTAAAACGTCCCCAGTGTAGACAAGGGAGCATCAAGTCAGCCACACAATGAACAAGGAAGTCCTTAAGATCCAAACTTCCTGGTAAATAGGAAAACAGACGTGTGTATTTCAGGTAATTTTTCTTCATATTTGTGCCATAGACAGTCAACAGCTGCTGCATTAGATACTATTAGTTTTCATATTCTCAGTCGTTGTGGCTGTACACATAATAATCAGAAAGGTAACAAGATACAAGTGGAGTTTTTTATGCTTTCATTCATGATCAGAGAAACTGTGTTTTGCTTCAGTAAAGATTTGGTTTACACTTAAAGCAGGAAGTGCAAATGTCAGCGTCTGCAGAGGCTGTATTTAAAAACTAACCCAGTGTGCAGTAATCAGGCTATGATGCCCTAACAGTGTCCTTTCCCCTTTACAACATTATTAGTGGGTTTAAACTTTAAATAATGTAAAATGTACTCCCAGAATCAGCAGTGTCAAAGATGCTGTTGGTCCACCATGACACAGTGAGATGGAGTTGGCAGGATGTGCCTCTAACTGGCCGGTCTTACAGAACACTTTACTTGATGTCTGTGGAAGGGGCATCTAGTAAAATGTCACCTTCAATTCTCACGGGAACAACTGGGCTCAGCTCCAATCCAGATATTGTATATACCTCCCAACTCCATCTGTTATCCCCTGTGGTTTCTGTTCTTTGTCTTCCTCTTTTTTTTTTGCGCCTCCATATTTCTTCTCTCCTCCCAGCTGACTGTGAATACTTCTGTTCCCAGCAGCCCATTCCTTTTCTCCGCTCTGTATTTGTTCTGCTACTAATGCAGTCTCTTTCTCTGCTGTGGAGAAGAGATGACATGGTGGTGGGTAACTCTAGTACTTTGGTCTCTCTGCTCCGTCTGCTGCTGCTGCTGCTGCTGCTACACTTCGGTAAAGCTACACTGAATTGGTTCAGCCTGTGTGTTTAATTGCTTTTCACATTCAAGAAGCCTCCCTGCTGGCCACAGACAGAGAAACTCTTACATTACAGGGGTGAGGCTCATAAAGGGCTGCTGTGGTATTTTATTAGGGAAAGAATTCTTTAAGAAAATAATCTGCTTTCACAAAATTGCCCACATTCGGCTTGGTGATTGTGATGCCCAGTAGTCAAAGTGTAACCAGTTTAATTAGTGACTGACCTATTAATGAGTAAATATAAGGGTTGGTCACACAAGATGAAGTATAGTCTGGAAAGGAGGACAAAGATCTGAAAAAATAGATTGAAATACAAAATAAAAGCCTTAAATCAGCAAAGTTTGGGAGTTTCAGAGTTTAACATGATGATATTACAACTCCTGAAATATAATAAAACTTATTAACGTCATTGTGGCAAATTCTAAAGGTTAAAAAGCTTTTCCTTAATCTGACTAACCTTACAGCCAAGGTTTTCCTCTGACCTCTAGCAGGCTGCTTCAGAAGCTATTTACATAAAATTTGCATTATTTATGACTGCGTACGTCAATTGACTCGAGGTGTGGCTCCGGTTTCACCTGCAGTTGATCAGAATGCTTTGTAATTAATAATGCAAATTTCCTTACACTGCTTCTTTATCAGCTGTAATTGCTGCAGCAGGAGACCATGCACAGCAGTGTCTGAAGCAGGATCTGATCCTGAAGTGGAAGTGGAGACCCTGCTGATGCACATTAAAGACAGGATGTTGTAGAATAGTATGATTGAGTACAAATCACCTAACAACATTTTCTAACCTAGACAGAAGTTGCTAGATATTTACACTTCACATTGTTCTGATTATTGGTCACAGAGGGAAGAAAAAGGGAATTCACAATGTAAATTTTCACATAAAGACCAACAATATCACACTTTCTATGTCCTGATTTGAGTTGTCCTGCTGGTGAATTCAAGTCTCATACACATTGGACAGTGTCCTCAGGTTCAAGGCTCAGACCCAGCTCCTCACTCTCTTCATACCCAAATATGGTCACTTCCTGTGCCAAAAAAACCCTGCATGACTCCAACTCCTGGAGTCCACAAAGCAACAAGCAACATCACAGTGACTACATCTATCTCTTATATGTTCACAGTACAGATTTTAGCTCAGTGTTCTTATGTTGAGGACACCAAAGGGTAATATCAAGTCTATCTGCTGGTCAACATTATTATTCATTTGTTTTTTGGGAAAGATACGACGTCATTTTGAGTGATGTCACATGTCATTGGTGTTAAAGTCAAAGTCATGACTCCAGTCTGACGAGAATCAACACGTCTGGGTTGACTCATCCAACGGTTGCTATGCGAAGAAACACCAAAGCAGTAAAAACAGTGTCTAGTTTAAAACCATCCAGCTACAGACTCCAACGTGGATGCAATCAGGCATCTCCTACCACCCACAGTTGGTCAGAAAAGAGTGACACATTATCTAAATGGTTCCCAATGTGAAAGCAGAGTTAGGAGTCAGATATCCAATCATCAAACACAGTGGGTGCTGACAGTGAGTATGATCATTGTGCCTCATTTAACGGTCCGAAACCTCACTTTTCTCCACAATGTGAAATTCCCCTTCAATGTTTGTCTCACCCCGCATCAGGTCACCGGCATCCTCTATCACAGCCGTCACCCTTCACGCTCAGAGCTACTCAAGTAGATCTATCTTTATTGGTATGTGCCTTGGAAGACAGCTGGACCTCTTCATTCCTGTATAAATCTCCATCTGAGCCAGACAGTGGTGACTCTGACCTCATTACAGCTGGTAACAAGCGTTATCATCACCATTTGAGCTCAGGATTTATCTTCTTATTCCCTCGATACTCCTTCACTCTGTTTGCAGAACAAAGCAACGTTGGGTTGAATCTCAGGTGCGGCAGAGCTGAGATGTTTTTTCATGGAGTTCATTCAAGGTTAAAAGGGTCAGGGGCATTTTATGAAATAAAACATTTTCATATCAAGGAGGATTTTCCTTTGAGAACATTGGACATCCTTAGAGCTGAGACTTTCAGGAATGCTAGCGTCAAGGCTTTATGAGAGTCAGTGTTGTGTTTTGGTTTCCCCACTTTGGTTCAGGCTGAAATAACACATCAAAAATAACATTTAGTGCACTCCTGATGATGCCGGTGATTCTCAGACATTAATCTTTGTTGTTCACTGCAAATTATCAAATGTTTTGCACAGTGTGTTTTAGTTGGTATTATTCAGACTAAAATGTAAATGGTAAAATGGTAAATGGACTACATTTATACAGTGCTTTCATGATCTAAGCTAGGTCCCAAAGCGCTTTACAAGGCAACTCATTCACCCATTCACACACACACTCGCACACCAATGGCTACAGAGCTGCCATGCAAGGCGCTAGCCACCATTGGGAGCAACTTAGGGTTCAGTGTCTTGCCCAAGGACACTTCGACATTTGAACAGGAGGAGCCGGGGATTGAACCCACAACCTTACGATTCAAAGGCGACCCACTCTACCAGCTGAGCCACAGCCGCCCTGCCAAAAAGCACTCAGAGTGTGCAGACCTCAGTCATGTCGATCTCCATCAGATTAGTGATTCCCAACCTCTGG
>OOFC01051227.1:0-28933 GCA_900323345.1 Pseudochromis fuscus
TACTCAAATGTGCTAAAATATTCACAGATATTATCATCCGACTCAATGAAGCTTCTTTAAAGGAAAAGGAGGAGTGTCTGCACTTGTGGGTGCCCTCCCGTGCATGCATCTAGATCAGGGGTGGGCAATCCTGGTCCTCGAGGGCCGCTATCCTGCATGTTTTAGATCAGGGGTGGGCAATCCTGGTCCTCGAGGGCCGCTATCCTGCATGTTTTAGATCAGGGGTCCCCAACCCTGGTCCTCGAGGGCCCCTATCCTGCATGTTTTAGATCAGGGGTGGGCAATCCTGGTCCTCGAGGGCCGCTATCCTGCATGTTTTAGATCAGGGGTCGGCAATCCTGGTCCTCGAGGGCCGCTATCCTGCATGTTTTAGATCAGGGGTCCCCAACCCTGGTCCTCGAGGGCCGCTATCCTGCATGTTTTAGATCAGGGGTCCTCAATCCCGGTCCTCGAGGGCCGCTACCCTGCATGTTTTAGATCAGGGATCCTCAATCCCGGTCCTCGAGGGCCGCTACCCTGCATGTTTTAGATGTGTCCCTCTTCCAACACACCTGATTCAAATGATCAGCTCATCATCAAGCTCTGCAGAAGCCTGCTAACGATCCTGATCCTTTGAATCAGGTGTGTTGGAAGAGGGAAACATCTGCAGGATAGTGGCACTCGAGGACCAGGATTGCCCACCCCTAGGCCATTATATATGAGGGACTTCTTTCTTGACAGCTTGACTGGAAATAAAGAAATCTGAACGTGTTTGTACTCTGTGAGCAAATGAGGGGATGGGTTGCAACCAGTGGCAGAGAAAAGGCTTTGGATGGATCCTGGTAATAATGGTCTGCTGCAAGCCACTGGTCAAGAAAACTTTGCACTTTTATTTGAGTACACTCCTTCTAATACTATACTTGATTTTGAAATGCTGTGCATATAAAATACAGATTGAAGTCTTTATATATTAGATTCCTGTAGAAATAGTTTTTTTGCTGCTGCTGGAACCTGCCCAGTTATATATAGATTTTATGTCATTTCTAGAGCGTGCCTAATTAAAATATTGGATATGCTGTTGGCAAAAAGATAAAGCCAATTCTGTGTTTAAAGAAAAAGTTAAATACATGTTCACATTTTTTTTTTCCACTCAGTCTTTCTACAGTACCTCAAATACAGAGCGCCGTCCCGGTTAAATAATCAATTTTTCATCCATGTCCATGTTCCTCTTTATTGCCCACAGAGCTACCTGTGGCTGCCAGTGTCATTTTACATTGAGTTGCAACATGCCAATGAATTACTCTCTGTGGTTTGACCTTTTTTCTGCAACCGAATCCTTTCAGTGTGATTAAGTCTTGCATAGGAGTGGATATTCGAATGACACTCAAAGGAACACTTGAGGCGATGCACGCTCATATCAAAGAGTTAATAGACATGCAATTCAATTCGAACAAATGCATTGGAGAAGATACTTCAGGATCTACAGTCACCATGAGAATTACTTTGACCCTCTCACTTTCATTTTTTTTTTTTTTGGAATAAATGAATTAATTAGTGATGCAAGCTGTGCTTCTTGATGACAGTGTTGCCAAGATGTCGCTCTTTATGTAGCTTTACTTGATATTAATACTATTAAATTACAGTCACTTTGCACATCTCTTCACTGAAGTGTTTGTAACTGTACCGCACCTGATGGCATAATAGCCGAAGCAGATGGGTTGATCTTGGCTCTCGGACTTGTTCGAAGGTGGTTGTATGAAGGCTCGCCGCGCTCCCTGCGGCTCAGGCTTGGCTCCACCGACAGCCATTCATCTTCACAGTCATCACTCACATCATTCACAGTCATCCCACCACCTCCAAACCCCAAGGGTGTTGAGGGAGACTCGGGGAGATTCTGAAGCCTCGACGCGTGGCATCATTATCAGAGCCCAGTAATGGATTACCTCAATGGTCAGCCTGTCATGGTCAATGTTTGCCCTGACATTTCATGTAAAGTTCCCTTCCCCTGCTGAAATATTATATTGCAGCAGCCCGGGCGGTGATTGTTTTGCCAAATTGGTTGTCACTGTGTTGGCGGTATAATTCCCTCCTTGCCCCCTCCTTGTTCTTTCTGCCTGTCAGGCCTCATGTCTTGCCAGTGTGGTTAAAGATTTCTTTAATACACGGGTGTTCGAGCAGCGCCATCAGTGAGATGCAGGGTGGTGGTGGGGGTGGGGGGGCAGGAAACAACCTAAAATGACAAGCAGTGAGAACATGAAATGTTTTTATGCCTGTAACTGTCTTGTGCAGAAATCACAAAAGTAATGGCAGAAAATCTTCATTGTCTAAAGATGGAAACCTGGTTGTTAGCTCACAATGCAGAAGAGGCTTTTAGGCTTTATAAAGGAGGTGGAATAAATTGTGTGGTATAGCTGTTCATGGCTGTTCTTCTTGGATGTTTGACATGTTTTTAGAGTTTTAGTTTAGGAGTTGACAGCTGGTAGAAGAGCAGATAAATGGCTATATATGGATGAGAGAAAAATAAAGATACATTTGATGAGATGCATTTTGTGCAAAGTGAAATTTTGGCTGTAAATTTTATTTTGAAATGCAGTTTGCCGAGTTCCTGTTGGTTTTAGCCTAGGGGTATCGATACGTGATTTTTAGGTCTTGATGAGTACTACAATTCGGCTTTTCTCCCGTGTCTCTGTGACATTCCTGTGGGCTGCGGCGGGTGCCTTTCTGAGCCTAGGTGGCGCTACAGAGCCCATTTTTGCACTGACGGGTTTGGTTTTCATTTTTGAGCATGTTTAGGGGTCAAATTAAACCTCAAAGAGACATAGTACCCTCGCCCCTGGGGCTTGGACCCTAATACACTCAACAGCTACATCTTCATGATCTTGTGTTCCTGATTGAATTCTGCATTGACAGGTTTGTCAGGAGTGAGTCAGTCATTTTCTATACCTGCTTATTCCACACTTGGGTCGAAGGGGTCTGCTGGAGCCTATCCCAGCTGTCATCGGGCAGGAGGCGAGGTACACCCTGGACAGGTTAACACAGGGACAAACAACCATTCACGCTCCCACTCATACCTATGGTCAATTTAGTTTGATCAATTCACCTAACAAGCATGTCTTTGGACTGTGGGAGGAAGCCGGAGTACCCGCAGAAAACCCATGGGAGGACATGCAAACTCCACACAGAAAGGCCCGAGCCGAGATCTGAACCCCGAACCTTCTTCCTGTGAGGCAAGACTGACCACTGAGGCAAGACTAACCACTACACCACCGTGCCGGTTTGTCAGGAGTAAATCTCAGAATTTAGATCTCTAACATAGGCTTTTGAATTCAAACAGCATATCTGGCACATGTCTAGTGCCTCATATATTTTGAGAAATTTCATAAATGGTCACGTTACAGATATTATTGACTTTTCTGTATTGCTTTTAATTATGTAAGATGGACCTCTGTGCTCTATCCCTTGATGGTTATTGAAACACACAGGTCATTTCTCTCTGCCAGTGGAGGTAACCTTGTGTGGTCTTTGTTTGCACTATCGTAGCTACTAGCTGTCATCTCGCACTGGAATATGTGTCATGTTAGCTAGCCGGAGCTGACAGGTGTCAGTCAAAGGTGGCATATGGGTAAAAAAAAAGAAAAAAAAGAAAGCAATCTGAGGATGCATGTTGCATAGAAATTCTCCTCTACCTAGAAATGTGTTTCCAGCAAGCGGTTTTGTTGCAGGCGGTTCAAATATTAATTTATAAGCTATTATGACTATATTGTAGAAACTTGTTTTCTACCTCCTCTGCTGCGCACACAGTTGTTTGTAAACAGGAAAAAAATGACTTTGGTGTAAGCAAACAGAAAATGGATAATTGGCAAACCCGCCTTCTTTATGGTTAAAAGGCTGATAATTAGTATAAAGATAAAAACATATTTTAGTGGATATTAATTATATTTCTTTTATAATAAAAAGCTCTGCACACCCACATGAATGTCTTTTGCTCAGGTAGAATTTAAGAAACGAATCCTCAGCCTCAGCAACAAGAGAGGGAGCTGTCAATCAACCCTGGCTGTGTGTGTGTGTGTGTACACACACACCAGAGGAAAGTCTGATCGGGAAAAATAAACAAACGCCAATGTCGGTTTTCTCGTGCTATACAAAGTGTGAACAACACAATGAGCATGCATCAGCTGTCTGTGTGTTTGATTTCAGTTTAGCGAAGATGCCACTTTACGTTTCTACAGCAGTGCAGTTTCAGAAATGGCACCGTCAGAGCCAAATGTGTGTTTACCTTTTTTCAAATTCTCCTCATAGGCAGCATCATCTCTAAGAAAGGTATTGTGCTGCTCATACTACAGAAAATCACCGCGGGCAAAATGAGTTTGACATTGGTCCATGGTACGGGCAATGGAGGGTGACATATCCAATATCAAGAGAGTGGCAGGGCTAAATATTTTTGTCAGGCCCGTGGCTGTACTGTGAAGAGATGTGGATGAAGGGTTCATTTGGATTTGGATTTGAAAACAGCGTCGTGTTGACTCAAACTGCAGGTAAATGTTTCTCTGAGGTTTATCCTTGTTGTCGGCAGTTGCACGGCACCGGTGGACAAACGTTGAGGCTTTTTGGTTTGAATATACACACAGTGGATTAAGAAGCAGCTGCTGGCCTCTGCCAATTGTTTTAGCAATTACTATCAGTCAGAAATCGATTGTAGCTTCCAAAAAAACTCACATTTTGGATGTTTTTCTGTCACTCCAAGCCTAAGTCTAATATAGAAACATTTTAAACTGCTGCATGGTTTACATCTATGTTTGCCTGAGCTCTGCTGTTTTAGTGCTTTTTGTTGATGCATGGCTATATTTGCAACTTTTAGTCAGCAGAATCGCATGAAACAGTTATGAGGATGTGAATCATACTGAGTGCATGTGCGTGCACATGTGAGTGCTTTATACCAACACAACAGGGACCCACTGCTGCTCCATAGCACCACTGGTGGTTTAAAAACACTCCACTGGGTAACTCTGTTGTATTTATGTGGGTGATCTGTAGCTACACCGGTGCTGGTAATAGTTATTTGACTTTTATATGTGTTGTATGCAATATCAGTGCTGCATGATGGCTCACAAGTGGTATGCAGTTTAGTCAGTAACTCTATAGAAAGAGATGAACATATTTCCAAGCTGTGTTTTCCCCTAAACTCAGGGCAGACAAGACACAGTCCAGGCTTCGTAGATAAAGTGTCGTCCAGTACCTGTGGGAGATGGGACAGCATCATTACTCATTGTTGAAAACCCATGTGTATACCAAGGCCGTACTGCCACAGCTGATGTATTATCAGTGAGGGACTCCAAAAGATAACCAAGCCGGGTGTTATCTGTGATTTTCATCGTCTGTATTCTTGATTTTTTAATTTTGTTTTTTCTTTTAAAAATGTTAATAGTCAGAGGTGGGTAGAGTAGCATTATTTGAAAATAATATTACTCAAGCAGAAGTAAAAAGTAGTCATCCAAAAAAATCTGAGGAAAAAAGTATTTGGTGAAAACACTACACAAGTACTGAGTGACTGTTTGAATGTAATGTCAGATTTATTTTTAAAAATTGTGTAATCAGACAGACAAAAATATAAAATAATGTGCAAATTCTGGTACAGCGGTATTGCTGGCGATACAGAGTGACTAGCATAAATCAACTTACTGACAAGTGCAGCAGTCGTCTGTATTACATACATTACAGCAATAATAGAGGGGAATGGAGTGTAGCGTTCTGTACATATTACCTACATTACGGTAGTGTACAGAAGCTCTGCTTGTCGGCTTTCAAAATCAGCTGGAATCACGTCGCTAGCGCAAATGACCGAGGAACTACGGTGATTTGATTGACACATCACTTTGTGTCGCCAACTAAATGTTCTGAGGTTAAAGAATTAATTTGTTTGTGATTACGCAAATTATTCAACTACAAAACTAAATCCCTGCTTCCCCATACGTCACTCAAGGATTACCCACAATCCACCTTCTTAAAGGTACAGGCTTGAAACAAGTAAAATGAATGAGTGCGACGCAGGATGCTGGTCGCCAACTAGCGGTGGACGGTGCATCGGCAAAACTCAAAAGTTGGTGCACTCGTAAGTCAAGGTACCACTGTACACCTTAATAAAAAGTAACGACTCAAGTGTCGCCCAATGTAGCGGAGTAAGACTAGCGTTTCTTCTTCACGCATCTACTCAAGTAAAAGTAAAAAGTATGATGCAGTAAAACTACTCTTAGAAGTACGTTTTTCAAAAAGTTACTCAAGTAAACTGAGTAACTCGTTAGTACCCACCTCAGTCAATAATTCACTGGGTATAAATACGTCCACTGTTAACTGTGTGTTTGTGTACAGCTCTACATCCTGGTCACTATCTGTCCACCATTGCTGCTGCTGAACTTCAACTTGTAAGACGGTGGGTTCAGCCGGCTCGTGCTGCTTGCTTTTTACAAGTCGACTTCCTGCTGGGATAACAACCTGGGGAGCGTGTCATGGTGGAGGAAATAACCTGGACGAATCGATGGACTGTTTTTGGAAATGCCAATCAGACTTTGAACAGAGAGCAATTTGGATCAGCCTGAGCTGTCTCCACTCTGAGGCGTGAAGCCAAGGTCAAACCTTTTAGAAACCTATTGTCACCCAAAGCTTTACAGTTTGAAAGACTAGATAAAAACATGTCAAGAAAGAAGCCCTGTAAGAGTGGACGATAAAACTATATTGTGCTGACCTTTTGTTTTATACTTCACCAACCTGTCACGGATTAGTTTATAGCTTAGGTAACAGAATGACCTACATATAAAGTGATTCTGTTGTGGAAAAGCTCTTTAAATCTGATCTTATGAAAGTGTAACTGTGTTTGCTCCAATCTGAATTAGTAAACGCCTTTCTTGTAGATGGAGTAATGCTCTGTCGTCTTCTGCTGGTGCAGTATAGTGCTGTGGTGCATTGCAGATACACCATATATTTACATGGTAGGGGGATGACTTATCTTTGCTTTGTGAAGTCGCCAGTGTCGTCCTGTGAAACGTAGGGAAATCGTCACGCGTGCAGACATCACTCCAACCAGTGTTCCAGCGCTGGTCTTTATTAAGAGACCGATGCAGCCGCTGCAAACGTCCTCCAGCCGGTTTATCCACCTTTTATCGACGTTTCCCTCATGCAGCGAGGTGAATCAGACAAACCTCTTGTTCTCAAATACAGCATGAAAAGATACAAGTCAATTTCCTGCATTCCCAGCTAGATCTCCAAGCTGCAACATCACACTGAGATCAATTTATAACATCTGTGTTTGTGTTACACTGGTCCTGTTGTGCAAAGAATAGGTTGGAGGACATTATGAACGTGTGGCATTTTATGACGACTTAACAGCTGCTTATTTGCAGGCGAGCTCTCTTGCACGGTCTCTTTTTCACACGTGGAACCTGAACAAATCTTGGTTCACATACCAGAGGAAGACAGCAGTTTTTGGCATCCACACATGCTCCTGTATGGAAGAAATCCATGTCTATTCACACATGAAATGTGTTCGGGGTAGATTAGGATTTTTTCAAGTCACCAGAGCGGCAGCAAGGCTAAAAATGCTGCGAGTTTAAAATTCTTCCTACCAAGGACATAAAAAAGCATTTTTAACCCTGTACAAAATCTGTCTAAAAGGAGGAGTTTTATCCTTAAAATGTGGTTGCATGTGTTTGATAGTATCAGCAGCTTCTGTGAACCATCGAAATCTTCATTAATTTAATGTTTACATGGCGTTTATGAAAATTCAGATTGTGCTAGCTGAAAAGCAGAGGGATCATGACTGGTATTTTTATCATAATTCAATGTATGCACTGAGTATACTGAGGATTATTATCCCACGTGCACATTCATTAAGTCCTCTGTAGTAGCCCTTTAAAATAATGTTTATGTTAATGCACAAAAAGGCTGGAAAATTAAATTATCTTTAATCGGCTCGCTCTGAACTGAAATGGCGTGTTTACCTTCTTTGTTGTGTGCATCATTGTTGTCACACAGTGAAGTTTATACCTGTATGAGATGACATTTTTGGGGTGTTTTTTTCCATCAATGCCTATCACTGAATTCTCACTTTATCGTACAACTTTATCAAGGCTAAACTTAAAAGCTTCTGCAGCCTCCACACAAACCCAGCACAACAAGAAGATAATCTACTGCACCCGATGTGGAAATAAAATATTTTCCTCCTCCTTCTCCTTCACACACAATCACAGTCTTAAATGTTTCATGTGACCAAAGTTAAATGATTAGCTTAATGAAGAGCTCCATCTTACCCTTGTCTCACTTCTAAAAAGCATAAAACAGCAGGTTAACAACTGATTTGACGGTTGTACTAATTGACATTAATACATGCCCATTTGTGTCTGAGTTGGTGGAGTGCTTACTCCGGGAACATGGCCTACCATTAGCACTCTGCCATTTTCTTTGACGTGGAACCATAAACAGTGGGCATAGCACACTACTCACCAAATTAAAACACTAATTCACTTTGAAGGCTTTACAGTATGATAAATAATGCCAATTTCCCAGTTGTGTACAGTGTCCAGAGTGAGCCCCTTAATAGATTTTAATCTCTGAAGGCATCAGAATAGCTTCCTGTGGATTGTTCTGTGGTGATGCTGAATAATGGGGAGAAGCTAAATGCAAGTTAAATGCAAGTAAGTGTTGCCCCGACCTCCTCGTCCCACCCTGTCCAGCACTGTTGTTTTAATCAGTTTTGGAAGCATAATTAGATATTGAACCAAGGGACCCACACAATAGACAGATAGAAACTACAAATGAGTTAATTTGTGATGTGTCTCTAACCAAAACACAACTTAAATCCCATTACCTGCTCCTCCTCCGTTTGCGCCCTTGATGTTCATAGCATCGGAGAGCTGTTGCCTCTGAGTGATGTTTCCTCGCTGTCAGTGTCGGTGACAGCTGACAATATGGCGAAGACAGATTTTTCTTATCCAGGTGAGTTTTATTGGAACAAAGCGCGCGTTGATGCCTCTGAAAAACAAGGTATAAGCGTTACTCAAGCCATTCTTTGTCGAGGGCTCAGATGTATGTGGTCATTCAGCGCAAATAATTACTTCTCAAGACCGAGGCTGCCTTTGTGTGCTCATGTGATGTGGGGGGAAACTTTTGACAGTTTCCTACATCCAGTTCCCTCCGCTTGAATGCAAAGGCGCCATTCATAGTTTTTAATAAGGCTCCGGTGCAAAACGTCCTGTGATCTCATCATCCTTTCACATTTATAAGGTCCTTTTGAGGATTCTCAGAAAGGCCCCGCGTTATCTCCACAAGTCACAATGACCGCCCGGCTCATTGCTGGGGAGATCAGGGACGCGGTGCTTTCTTCTAATTGTTTCAGTCGGCACAGATCAATACACAATCAGCTGTTATTTTTATTTTGCCTTGTAAAGGAATGATTTGGTGGCACTTTCACATTGTTGGCAATGTCACCGGAGGTAGACGCGGTGGGGGTGGACGTAACTGGAGCATTCAGCGCAAAATAATGCAATCCAATACGGCTGCCATGCAATAAATGGTTACTGTTGTGGAGCTCATAATGTCTATAACACAATGTCGGGCCTGTGCTAAATGAACTGAATGGTCTTTCTGTGTTTCCTTCTTTCTTTCCTATAGGAGGTTGATGATATATATATTTCATTCAATTCAAAACCATGACCTACAGCCTCAAAGTCCTCATTATTGACACAAGATTAAATAAAGAGGTTTATATATTTAGATGTGTGTTATGTCCATGCCAGTGACGTGTGGTGAGGTTCACGGCAGGTGAGGCTCGGACTTCCTCACAATCGGATTTACAAACATATGAACCCTGCAGAGCAGCTTTTTCACCATTTGGTCGGCAGTAGTTAACGGGTTATATTTAAATCTCATATCAACATTCTTTACACATACAAACTGTAGCACACAAAAAGCACATTTGATAAAAAAATATATTACGGTCTTACCTTAACCTGACGTAAACAGATGGCTGCATTGGACTTGCTAGCTTCCTGTCTCTAATTCTGCAGCTGAGGAGTCGCAACAAGGATCATTGGGATCACTACTGCCCCCTACCGCGAGGCAGGAGAACTGCATGCCTCACCACATTCACAAAAGTGTTTGAACATTTTAATAGCGACATACAGAGAGATGGCAATACAATCTCACAGCTTAGCGTGCCACCACAGTTAGCTGAGTCATTGTGCAATCCAGATAATTGTGAAAATTCAGAGATTTTGAATAAAAATGGTCTAAAACTAGTGAAGTTGAATGGAAAATAACTTTATCATACAATCACAGGATAAATATAAGCATTTCATTTATTCTATTTCTTTGTATGATGACAGGTGAGGCCTCCCCTGACTGCATGTCACTGATCCATACTACATACTAGATGCTGCTTCCCCTCAAAGAGATTGCCAGCTACACTGTGCACACTCCTGCATGAGCTGATATTTGGTGATTCATTCCACGATATTTGTGCAATAATAAGCATCTAACTACGATATTAAAGCATTTAATGAGTTTGTAACAGCCTAGGGAAAGACTCTTTATCTGTACGCTGGAATATTTGCGGGGTGCTGTTTGTTTTGTGGCTGCAGCTGATTACAAGATACGTTTCCTGTTATTCACAACCTGGAGGAATTATCTGAGGAAGGCTGGGGCTGATGAATGGGATATCAACGGGACGCTGTCGAGAATGATGATGTCTTTCACAGCAGAGCCAGATGTATCCGGGCCTCAACTCAAACTGGCCACACACTGAAACAGTATGATGAATTTCACCTGTTGTGGGGGGAATAAAGTTGCTGATTTGATGAACACATCAAATCTTGCAGTGATGCATGCTAGGTGAGAATGAGGCTCATCACTGTCCAATTTTCTCTACTTCAATCTAAAGGTATTTTACAGACTTCTCCAAAGAAGAAGCTTATTAAAGGGAGCATAATCTTTCATTTGTACACAGATATTTAGTTGCCAGGAAAATCCAGCCACGCTGTTTTGAAACACTTTCCTGTTTTCACTTTTTGATTTTGAAACGTCTTATTAGCTGCCAGAAACTTGGATGTCATCTTTTATTCAGGTTGAAATGTTTGAATCTCCCAAGGGATGTTCAGTCCTATTTTCATCAAGGGATTCATTAAGAAGCTTCTCAGAATTACTTTTGGTGTTTCTTTCTCATAATAAGACTTGGATTGAGAGTCGGAGGTCTTCTTAACCTGAGCAGCTCCTTCCCTGCAGGTAATTCAGTTTGCAGCATCCAAGCACTTGGCAGGATTTAAAAAAAAAAAAAAGCCAAGTGTTGACAATTTTCCCGTAATATATTGGCCTATACTTTGTTTCAAGATCTTTTCTTAATCATCTTTAAAGCAAACCTCTGTCATTCTTTGTGCGTACCTATATTTGCTTTGCACTGATAGATCAGAGTATTTTTCCATATATTATTTATTATTCACATTTTTGCACTGGTGGTATTTTTCTGTGTATCTGTACTATAATCAGTGTTGAGGAGAATACTTTTTAAAGGTATTTAGTTACAGAATACCGAATACCTGCTTTAAAATGTATTTTGTAATGTAATCCATTACATTGGCTAATCTTGGTACTGTATTTTAAATACTGAGAATACTTCCTGTTAAAAACTAAATTTAGGTTAAATGTGACTTCACTTTGTATTAAAAATTACACAAACAATTGTGAACTGATGTACATTGCACGGCCAGTGGAAAACATTTACTAAACCCACATTGATGTAAAACTATCACCACAAGCTAACATCACAATAATTTGAACTAACAAAACATCAACAGCGACTGAGAAATAATCGTATATCAACACAACATGGCACCATCAAATAATGCACAAAAAGCAAAACTAGACACGGTGGACACAGTTAATAAAGATAACTTACTTACTTTATGGTGTTTCTTGTGATTAGAGGTCGAGTCTTTGGACGCAGATAGTAAGCTGCTGCACCGTGAGGTTTTGTTCACCCTTCTCCTTTTATAGTGTAAAAAAAATGCCTAAATTTCCAGTATGAAAATGCATTTTTTCCTTCACTAGGTTGATTCCACTGTGGTTGTGGCTCCAGACCCTCCAGGTCCTGGTCTGAAGTCATTCCTGACCACGCACTTGAACACTGGTGCTAGCTAGCTTAGTAGTCGGGAGCATAGTCGTAAGCAGCATGTTATTTACTGGGAATTATGGGGATTTATTTATTTATCTTTCTTGAGCGGAAAGTGAAAAACCAGTGAAAACCACACGAGTATTCCAATGGTATTATGAAAGTAACTGTATTCTAAATACCACATTTAAAAATAGTATCCTAAATATGTAAAGGCGGTACACGAATGTCGTTACTCCCCAACACTGATTGTATCTGCACACTTCCTCCTCATTTGTTTACAATGGTTTGACTATGCACATTTGAAACAAACTGCACCGTAGAAAGTAATCTTTAACCTTATTCACAGTGAAACATTTCCAGGACCGTCCATCACCCCGGATAAAGTCAAAATCTGTGTGACTCTCCTGGATAATGAGAGCTGGAACGGTCAAGCTGGGCCTATAAATGGAAAAATAATTTTAGTGCGAGACCGGCCTAAGAGAGATCTCACCTGCTGGCAGCACACAGGGCTTATTAAGGGGAAGCTCTATATGATTATCATTTTGAAAACAGAGCCTGGGACAGAGAAAGGCATGTATTGATTGGACTGCAGTGAAAGCCTGTTTGGATTATTCAGATAAGCCTCAATTTTCAGGTTAAGGTTCAGGGATGAGTATACTAAAGTAAATTTACTTTGAAACACTGTATCGGTACACAGAGAGATCACTGTGCCATGCAGTCTGTTTGTATATGTCTGAAAGTTAAAGAGGAGTAATGCACCATAACACTACACAGTATCCATTCAGAAGTTTTCAGTCTTATGAAAATTTGTTTTATTTGTCCTGAAAATACACAAATTGTAACTTATTTATTTAAGTCCTAATTGCTTTTTCTTTGGATTTTAACCTTTCAAACCCCAGATCTCTGCTATTTTTCTATAGTTGAAATTTCAAAATAAGAGCTCAGGGCTTAAGGGGTTAATCAAAATGTAAACGTGTAACCTGCGTGTTTGAATTACACCTGTTTGCAGATACAACAGGAATATAATTTTAGTTGATAGTTTTACTGGGGATGCAGCTAAAAAAAATGTATTCTCATTACTTTTATATTTGTTGCAAAATATGGGCTGTCTTTTTTTATGCTTGTTTTATATTCTGTGTAGTTGCATGATGTATTAGTGATGAGTTGGATTTAAAAGTCTCGAACATTTCAATGATAGCACAACTCGTCCATTTTTGAAAGTGCTCATTAGCATGCAGGTCAGACTGAATCATCTCATGGTGGAAATCCCTCTGTAATGATTTGTAAATCATTCGGCTTTGAAAAATATAAAATATCTCATACTGGGTATTTAGTTTTAATTCACAAAAAACAACAAAGAAACCCGCAGGTGTTCAGTGTAACACATATATGCTGAATAATACTGCATTACCTGCTGCTTTAGTCAATGTAGGAGGCACAAGGCCGTCTTTAATAAATGCCGGTTTTATTCAGTGCCATTGATTTTTGTCGGTATTACTCTCAGGTTTCCAGAAAGATTTGTTAACAACCCTTTAGACCGATGATTTTTTCCACTAGTACAAGTGAGTACTCTGCCTCGCCAAGTTGCTGATGCAGAACCAGCTCCTGCAGATGATACCAGCACCGACTCTGGCCCTATCAACATGCTGGCAAAGAAGCGCCTTGGCATTTTTTGTTGGTGTGGTTGTCCATGCCAGAGCAGCAGCAGGTGTCACACCTGGCTGTGGCCTGGCAGACTATTAGCCCATTGATCACAGCCTGTCCACACGTACGCGGGAGAAAAATTGCAGCCTTTACCGCTCAGTTTCCCAAACACCACATCCCCTGTCACTGCTGCTATTGTTCTGTGTTGTATGCAAGCGTGTGCTTCCTCCAAAGCATGCAGCTAATTATTCTGTGTTGCAGCGAGGAGCTATACCTGGATGGTTGGACCAGCCGGATAGAAATTTAATGCCAAGGGCAAAATTGTGCGCTGGTTTCCCTCCATGAATATTAGCAAAACAGATTCTGCAAATTGTAGTATTGCACATGGAGCAGCACATGTGGAAGTAAGAAAGCTCCAGGGAAAAAGGATCCTCTACATGGGGAGGAAATTATGTTATAAAGGGTTAAAGATGCTAATTTCCAGCTTTATATTTATAATCTTGTTCAGTTTTGTAGTTTAAAAAAGTCCTTATTTGGCTTATAATGTCCATTTATGCAGTCATCCTCTGTCTGAAATGAGCTGCTTCTTGTAATTTTAGTGACGATTTTGTCACAACAAAACAAACTGTAGCAAAATATTAAAGTAAATAAAGTAACTCATGCCTGCAGCGTTTGTTTAGTGTAACTAACTTTCCCAGTGTTTACCATATATTAAGAACCATCAGTTCTGGCTGGATTTCAACATCTGCAGACTGTCGGCATTATCGTCCGGATCATTATCAATTCAAATGACCTTTTACTTTTTCAAGATGTGTTTTTGTTTTTCTTGTTATTGCAGCGGTGCCTGTTACAGCTTCATGTGAGTAGGTGGGAGAAAGTGACGTGTGATGGTGTGGTGGTGGCCAAATCCTTTGTTTTTTTTTTAACCTCTCTTGAAAACTTGATGTTAAAATATCATAATTAAAAGAAATGGAAGTAGTTTAGCTTCATGGAGCTAATGCACTCGTGAGACCAGGATCACAAGGTGTTGTTTTTCTCACTGCAGTCCATGCAGCGGTGATGTCAAAATAGACTACACGAGTTTAAAAAAAAAAAAAGTGTTGTTCTGCCTCTGCACAGTCTGTGTGGGCTGTGCTGGCTGAAGTCAAAACAAACACAATTGTACCCATGGCCAGCAGTCAGGAAGAGGCAACAGCATCTGTCGAGGAAGGCTGTTATTTGTTTTTCCTCAACTTTTCTGGTTTTCTTTTCCCCAGGACAACTCTCCATCGGCTTACAGGGAGACATAACACAGAGTAGATCGCCAAAATGGCAGCTGTGACCCTACAGGGCTCCTGAATGCTCATCCCTGCCCGGTGTCCGTCAGCTGTCCAAGTCTGTCCGGATTAACGCCGTTAACAAGCACCTGTGTGTGCACGCTCGTCACCTCATCAACGGGAAGAGGGAAATTGCAGGAAATAGGAAGGGCAGAAGGAAGCTCGCTACAGCACAGGGATTTCTCAGCCTGGACTATTGACTGCTATTCATCTGTGATCTTCTCTTTATGTATATTTTCTTGAGAATTGATTAAAATGAAGCACACACAAGGGTCCAGCAAAGTGCAAGATTGAACTTTGATGCACATAAAAAAAAAGTAAGTGAACTTTTCTGTACTTGAGATCTCCACGGTAATAAAATCAGCTCGGGTTGCAACAGGAGCTCCTTCCCCCTTAGGTTGTGTGCTGAGAAATATTTTTTTCTTCTGTACATCACAGCAAACATTAGCGCTCTGTAACGATGTGGGGAGAAAGATGGTATGAAGTGTTAAAGTTGGAGCACCGGTGGGAATTCTCCTCGCTGTGTAATTAAATTTAAGTGTAGTACAATGTCGAATAAGCTGGTTTGAAAGCAACCTTCTTTCCTGCTTTGTTAAACTAATCTCCAAACTTTTATTTTTCTAGGGATTTTATTCAAACGTCCCATTAGTTTCTTATTTTTTTAACCATTTTTACACAGTTTCATCTGCACAGATTGTAAATTATTCTTAAAGTGAGCAATGACTTGCCCATCACTCTGCAATCACATCTCAAGGACAGTAAATACCGTATTTTCCAGACTATTGAGCACACCTGTCTATAAGCCGCTATTGAATTTATTCGAACAGTTTCATGTGGTCCACTCTGACCGGGTCTGGTGTGAGGTCGCTAAATGTATCAGCGGCACGGAGCTTGCTAGCTTGTAAAAAGCTAACGAGCTTTGTGTTGCCGATACATGAGACAGCTTATAGTCCAGATATTATGGTAATGTTCACAATGAGCCCCTCAGAGATGAAAAGCTTTAAATTTACTGATTCCTACTCTCTGCCTTCGTTAGATCCTTGTTAAGAGCCCCATATGTAACAACGACCTGCAATTTAATGATGACTCAAGTTGTTATAAAAAAAAAGTAATAGAACCCGAAATGTAATAACTGCTTGATAATGTAACAAAAATGTCGAGTCTAAAATGTTATATAAGAAATGTAACAAAGCCCAAAATGGAACCACTGGGCAATAATGTAACAAATGCTGAGCTCAAAAAGTCAAAACTTTGGCAAAAATGTAACAGCTTCGTACATTTTGGGTCCATTATTACATTTCGGGTTTTATTATTATTCTTTTTTTTTATTACATTTCAGACTCAGAACGTTTGATACATTATCAACCAGTTATTACATTTCAGATTTTTTTTAACCTTTTTTTATACTAATTCAGGACTGTTGAAGCCAATAATGTAATTACAGCTGATAACGTAATAGATTTGCCCTTTTTGAAATGTAATAGGCCAATAACGTAATAACTGGCCAATAGCGTAATAAAAGTCCTGAACCGATAACGTAATAACTGTTGGCCAATAACGTAATGATTTATTACGTTATTGGCTCAGTTATTACATTATCGGCTTCAACAAGGCTGCTGTTATGTTTTGCGTCGTTGTTACAAATCGGGCTCTAACAATCCCCATCACTAACTTTGCTTTCCTCACTACTTCCTGTTTATTTCCAGGTTGTGCAGCCTTTATCATTGGTTCCTTAAGGTATGCAAGAATCAAGCGACAGGCCGACGCCGCTGCTGCAAATGCGCCCCTTGTTTTTCATTAGTATGGCTAGACTAATACAGGGTTTACTGACCTGGGAACAGCAGGTGTACTCCGCTGCGCTGGCACCTTCGAGCAGCAGCACTTCATTAGTCGAAGCAATTACTTTTGGGCAGTCAGTGTTTCACCTGGGTTTCATGAGTGTGAATGTGTGTAACTAATTGAGAGTATGGACCTACACCTCATGAACAAGTCACAGTGACCCCCCGAGTGATTGAAAGGGACAGAAAACTTTTCTGCAGTTTGAAAGACCTTCGAGAAGGAGAGTTTGATCACTAGTTTACTTTCTTTTTTTTTAAGTAAAGAGCCTCCAAGTCCTTTGAAATCCCTCAAAACACTTGTCGTCACATGAATCCCAGTGTGACGCAGCTTCTATTTATTTCCTGTCTCAGTAAACACCCATCTCATCTCCATAATTATAACCTCCCAGCGCACCTTTGGTATTATTCTTTATCACCTAGAATAATAAACTCTTAGCCCCCTTGTTACCAAATTATATAGTTGCTATAAAACCCTACAGTCAGTGCACTTAGCTGCTCGCCCCCATGCGACACATTCGGCCGCTCATCAACAACATCATCAACATTTTCATCTTGACTGTGTCTCAGTAAATAAACCCCATCTCCAACGTCGCTAACTGTTGCGCTACTTATTAAAAGAAAGAATCATTTCTGGACTAATTACATCAGGAGTCATTAGCGGCGTGCAACAGGCGACTCAAAAAATTTCAAAGTTTACCCCGCGAGACAAACCCGTGAATGCCAAAACAAGGCCGGTGAAATGTAGGGCAGCGCTCCCGTTCACCCCCCTCTCGCTTCATCAGGTGACTCAGACAAGACTACAAGAAGCAGACATATGTGCTCTGCTACGGGGGCCGAGCTTAGGGGGACGTGCTGTGTAATGTACACCACCTGTGTGCTTCCTGGCTGCAGCATTACTGTGGATACAGTCGCCACGACAGGCTCAGCAGAGGTCATTTGCATACTTTATGACTCCAGGTAAAAGGGGGATGGCAACTATGATAAGCAGGCAGGGAGGGAGAGAGAGAGCTATGGTGAGAGTGTGGCTTTTTACATACAGTTACAGTCCATCTCCAGGCCCTAAGATGTGCTGATGGGTGGAAACCACACAGCTCGGAGGTAGGTTGTTTTTGACAGTTTGTTTCTCTAACAGGACACATGTTTTGTAGCCGAGCCTCCTGTGATGCTGTCTTTGTTGTTGTTGTTGTTGTTGTTGTTTTGGTAGCTCTTAGTCCTGAGGCTAGCTAAGGCCCAGGCCTGGGTAGCTACACACTTGACTCTGTTGTCTGTAGTGGATCAAATAGAGGACTGCTGATATAAAAAACACTTCATAAACTGGGTCAGCTATGTTTAAAATGGAAATCCAGATGCATTTGATATCTTTGTTTTTTGGCTATAGTCATCGGTGAAGTTTCGGGACAGTTCATTATCTAACTGCTTGTTTGCTGAGTCTGAAGGGGAAAGACAGTGAACTTTAACCGGTGCAGAGCAATATCACCATAATGATTTACTCTGAGCCTGGGTGACAGTAATGGGAGGAACTGCACTGTATACTGTATATGCAAAAATCATTTCTTCCTGAATGACAAGTCCTAATGAATCATTAAGTGCTAACATTTACTTATAATTCTTTTATTTATCAGTTTCATTTGTTTCTAATGAATGAGTAATTAGCCTCTAAAAGTGATTGACAGGTTACCCGGAGTAGCAGCTCAGAGATATTACTCCTCCTAAACTAATTACCTGTAATGGCTGTTTTAATATCAGTGGTAACATCCTGGATCACACATGAAGTTAATGTGAGTTTGTGACAAAACTATCAGATTTTAATTTCATCAGTGCAGTGTTCATGGGGACACAAACAATACACTTTTTGAAGCAGTTTTAAAAAAACAACAAAGCTTTCAGGATGTGAATTACAAACCATCTGTTGCCATCAGCCAAACCTGATTAGTCTACTCATTTGAGTTTAAGCTTTCTGTGTTTAAATTATGTTTAATAAGCAAGTAATTACACACTCGCTTTTCACTCGGGGGGGAAAAAAAACACCTAAATGAAGATGCTCTGTGCGGATGTGACCAGATTCCCCCAGAATGAGTCATTTATTTGTTATTCTCAGAAATAACAAACGTCAAGTTCGGCAACACCAGAGTGCAGCGGCGTAGTTTTTGCCACATTGTCGAGCATGGGATCATTTTTTAACACAAATAAGTAATTATGGGTCTAGGCCGGTGTGTCAAACTCACATTGGTTCAGGAGCCAAGTACAGCCCAGTTTGATCTGAAGTGGGCGGGACCAGTAAAATAACAACATAATAACATATAAATTACAACAATGTCCCCGAAAAATGTCTTGTTTGTTTTATTGCAAGAAGAACAATGAAAATATTTATATTTGATGATTTGATCTCCTTTGAGAAATCATTTCATAAACCTCAAATTTCTTAAGAAGAATAAGTGTGATTGTAACAATGTTACGCCTCAGTTTATATTTTACACGTGTGCCTTGCAACATACAGATAACAGGGGATTTGTCTACATTTAGTCACTGAAAAACACTTGTCTAGATCTAGAAATGAATATAAATTTACATACATTTCCACATCTGAGTAGTAATCCTGACTCACCACACCAGACAAAGTGGGAGCTATTAAAGAAGTCCCCCCGCGGGCCACACTGGACCCTCTGGATGGTTGGTTTTGGCCCTTGGGCCATATGTTGGACCCCCCTGGTCCAGGCTCTTGTCAGTAATTGAATAGATGTGCTGTGTATGTTTAATACTGTTTGCACGTGCTTCTTTGTTGATGAGGCTGCTGTTCAATCTGGTACAAAATAATTACGACAAAAGGAACTTTGCATTGATATGATAATTTATTTATGATTTTAAAGAGTTAAATGTGGTTAGATATGAGGAGGTCGACAGCAAGGATCTCCCTCTCACGTCAAGTAATTACAGTGTAAGATGTAATATTGTGCAAGCAGACTGGCCACACAGCCGTGCTAGGAGCTGACATTACAGTGTATGAGCATGGAGATCAGGGTCACAGAACAACTACTTTGTACATCTCTGAGAATTCAGTGCGTGCGACTAAAAGAACATTAAGCTCCATCTTGGGGTCAGTAAACTCTCTTTCCTTGTCAGCTTGGCAGAGCTGGCGCAGCGACAGGCATGAGACATTGCCTGAGGGAGAGAGCCAGGTGCTGATAGTTAGAAAGGTGCAGTGTTGCAGCAAAGGTGATGCTGCAAAAGGAGATTCTTCCAGCGACCGCCGGCTGGTAATTATGCTGTAGAAACTTTGTTGCTCACAGTATTGTGAGGCTGAAGGAGTTTGAGCATAGGTTAAGAGATAAAGGCCAGATGTGTCATCATCCGTGCATCTGGATGATGTGGCATTTGTACTGGAGATGTGCTGACCAAGTTATTTTAGCAGGCAGGATTGAGATGGGGCTGGGGATGAAACTGAGCTGTAGCAGTGCAGCTCTGGCTGATGTGAATCGATATGTTAAGTTGATAAGAAAAAGGAAAGCAATACAGATATATACTTAGTTGCCGTTTTATACACCGAGCTGAAATTAATGCGAACTGATACGACAGTCCTTCAGCAGCTAATGCAGCAGCTCTGCAGTGGATTCAACCTTTATGAAGGTTATAATATTTGGTTTTTGTTGAAACTGTTTTAGAGAGGCAGTGATTTAATTTTACAAGATGTACTTTGTGGTGCTGTTATACTGGATTACAATCTGCTGAATGCATTGGACAATATAATAGAAACACTTGTTCATATGAAGCAGTGTTGAATTGTGGAGTTTGTTTGTCCTCCTGAAGGATTTGCTGTAGGTGGTTGGGGACCGGTACCGGTCTGTGGGGCAATTGTTACCGTGCTGCACAGAAAGAATACATAAAAATCGAACTTCCTTTGCATTGATTATTACCCAGATAGCAAAAATCATGCGGCCCAGATGTACCGTAATATCTGGCCCAGATCCAGCAGACGGACTCGGGCCGGCGTCTTTACGCACACCGGCCCAATGGTGGCACGGATCCGGATGCGGCCCAGATCAGGAAATTGACGGTAAAGCGAGTGCGACTGTTGGGCGGATTTGCCAGTCTGAAGCCGGATCCGGCCCAGACTCAGCTGCTGTCTGGGTAGAGTCTGAAAGACATTTTATTTTGAAAGGAACGACCGGATTCTCTTCAACTTAACTTTTGCCTTTGCCTCTTGACATTTCAATACACTTGTCTTGCTCACATGAACACCTACGTATAACGTCAGATATGTTAGCCAAAAAATAAGCCCGCAAACCAGCTAAAAAGGAATAAAATACAAACGTCTTTGGAGAGCTTCTTTGTACGGAAGCCCTAAAAGGACATGGTTAACTATATTTTATTTTCTCCGTTTTCCCGTGATAACGAGATAATTTCAGTGGTTTTCTCGAGATCTCGAGTTATTTTTCTCGTTATCTCGAGAAAACAGGATTATCTCGTTAAGGAGATAATTTTCTGGTGATGTAGAAATCAAAACAAAAGTCTGATTACTGTCTTTAACCGGACCACGACGTTCCACGCTGCTGCTGCTGAACACCATGAGCTCTACTTCTGTTTGTTTGTGCTTCCGCTTTGAATCGTAAGGTTGTGGGTTTGATCCCCGGCTCCTCCTGTCCACAGGTCGAAGTGTCCTTGGGCAAGACACTGAACCCTAAGTTGCTCCCAATGGTGGCTAGCACCTTGCATGGCAGCTCAGTAGCCATTGGTGTGTGAATGGGTGAATGAGTTGCCTTGTAAAGCACTTGGAACCTAGCTTAGGTCATGAAAGCGCTATATAAATGTACTTCATTTACCATTTACCATCATGGTTTGGAGTTGTGATCATTTGATGTGACTGTGATGCATTCGCCAGAAAATTATCTCATTATCACGAGAAAACGAGAGTCGTTTTCTCGAGATAATGAGAAAAATAACTTGAGATCTCAATTATCTCAATTATCTCACTATCACGGGAAAACGGAGAAAACAAAAATATAGTTAACCACGTCGTTTTAGGGCTTCCATATCTTTGCAAAGGGTAAGAGGACAACTTTTTATGCTGGTCGTGTTATATTATTTTCGCTGTATTTATCTGCCACACCTTGAAGGCCGGTCCCTGAAAATAATCCCGACATTAAACCGGTCTGTGGTGCAAAAAAGGTTGGGGACCGCTGCTGTAGGATACCAGTCTAATGCACCTAATAAACTTCCAGCTGAGTGTACCGAGGTTGAATCTGAAGCTTGAGGGACACCAGGTTTTGAGACTCTCATGCTCACAATGCAACAAATGGAAGTTGTGCATTTAGCCACAGTTTTGGGAAAAAAAGGAAGGTTGTGGAACATAGTGAGGATCTGAATGGACCAAGGAGAACTGGATTATGGAGCGATTTGAAAAGTTTCTATGGACGTTTTAATGCTTTCTCTTACCATGAAACTGGGTCAGAATTAGAATCCATTGTAACCACCATGAATTCAACCTGCAGTCCTCTGTGGAGCAGCGAGCAGGTAGCTCCAAACTTTTCAAAGCCTTTTTGGGGATTTTTATATATATAAAAAGTTTCCTCAAGTGACAATGTCAATGAGGGATGAAAATAGAAATTTAAATACAGTACCCACTTTAATGTTGGTAATTCACACATTGTTCTTTATGACATATTAGATTTTCTCACATTTCAAATTAGATTTCAAATTACAGGTGTCACTCTGAAGGATCTCTTGTACACTATTGTATGCTGTAATTTAGAGGGCGTCTGTTATCTTAATGTCTCCCTTTGAAGATTTAATTAGTTGGATGTATTGAACTAAAGCAGCACAATCAGGGGTCATGCTGGCGACTAAACTGCAGAATTAAATCAGCGCCAGGATCAAGCTGATGATAGTGAGCAAAGATGCGCACTTTCAGCACCTATAATTAATATAAATAACATCTTCTTGAACTTCTCTGCTGCACAGAGCTCATGGTGGCAATAGAGTTCGACAGAGAGAAAAGACAGATTGAAGGAAGGAGCACAGGGACTATTATACCCTTCAGAGGGCTATGGCGACCCCCTTGTAACTGATGTTGCACTCATTCTCTGCTGTCCTTTGCTCTCACGCTGTATGACAAATATGTGTTTTCTCTTTCGATCATCCTAGGGGCTGAAATAATGCACTTTGCCGTCCCCAGTCCCCAAATGCCAGGCATGCATCAGCACTTACACCCTCTCAGTACCGGGCCCTCCTCTCGTAGACCACTTCCTCTCCCTCCTTGCTCTTTTTCTCGGGGCTTTCTTTGGAACTAATGATACCGTGAAAAGCTGATGCCAGCGCCTGATGGCCACAGTCTCGTGAAAAACTAGTCTAAAAAGCGGCAAAAAAAAAAAAGAAGGATTTCAATTATTCTCTGTGCTCCTAGTCGTAGATTAAAATGATGATCTGGGAGGCACTTCGCACTGTATGGTTTTTGTTCTCTGGAGAACTGTGTTCATTGTGTTTTGCAACACTGCGGCTGCAATGCAAATCACAATCGCACCCTCTCTTGTTACTTGTTATCTGTTCTTTAGATGTGGAATCGGAAAAGAGTCCTTGAGCCGGGCTTTTCCACAACGCTCACCCACACACCCGCCATCTTGCACAGACAGATCTCTTTATTACCGAGACGAGCACAACTCACAGTCTTTGACATATGGCTGGAGTATATTCTTAGAGATGTTGTTTACCCTTCATGCTTGACGTAATTTCAGAGTGGAGGTGGTGCCGAGCTGTCCTCTGCGTTGCATGTTTCAAAAGGCGACGCTTGAAAGCCGCGCAGGCACATACTCAATTATACAAGCATTTGATGGAGTCGAGTGTGGATGCCGGGCTTCGATGTGAAGACCCAGGCCGTTTGTCCCGTGTACAGTTGTGTAACTATCTTCTTCAAAGGATGCACGAAGTAAGCAGTGGACTGAAGCAAGTAATGAACAAGAAGAACCACCGTGGAGGAGGAGGAGGACTGCAGTACATTCATCCTTCATATTGTAAATGTCAAAAACGTGGGATCCATTTGATAGCCTGACAACAGCATTGATGGCGAGATGTGGTTCAATTGGCGGACGTTGGAGATCCTGTGTTGATATCCTGTATTAGATTATCGAACGGCCTTGAGCACTCAAATTCCTCACCCCATCAGAGCACTTATTTGGGTGTTTGGAAGTGGGGAAGCATCGGTTTTCCCATGACGGTAAATAAAACATCCACGAGGTAGCATTAAATAATGTAAACACACAGAGAGGAGATGGAACCTGTACAGAAAGAGGAAATGGAGCGTTAAAAGGTGGCACATTTGTCAGGGCTACCCTTGGGCTAAAAAGCCCATCCCAATCCCCACCTGGTGCACATACTCTAATCTTTAAAGTCTTCACAGTACATCAGATGAAGTACTCCGCTCCATGTTTTAAACACAGACGGGTAACACACACTGGGTACTGAATATTGATCGTTTCCTCGAATCAGGTACATAAACACAGCAAAAAATCAAACTTAGTTACCTGCAAGAAGGAGTCTAGTTTGCAGTGTAAATATATTTTCTACGTATCAGTGTACAGTAGTGAATGATTGCAGAATACATGCAAGTTTTTTAAAGTGCTACCACTTCATGTTCATACCATTTATTCATTAATATCTGTTATCTTTATTTGAATATTTTAAAGCAGTTTTCCCAAGTGTGAGCGTACAAACGATTACTGTTATCTGTGTAATAAAAGTTTACCTATGATTAGTTACAGCTTTTAACAACTTCTCAGTGTGTGTGACTTTTGGTTAAACACATGAAATTAACACACGTGCACTGCGAGGCCGAGTCGGTGAATACGACCTCGCGGCGAGCCAGTAAATTAACTGCGAGTCAATGGATAGACTGTCAGTTGCGGAGTTTTTAATAAAGGTCATACTTGATGTAGCGGCATAAAAATGGCATGGCGGAGCTATTTGTTTATTATCTGTGTAATCTGGGTTGAGTAGCTAGTAAAACATGTAATAAATATTTTACAGCAGTCTTTGGTCCACATGAAAAGTGATGCAGTTGTCCATGTATTTTTTGACTTTTATTGTTCTCCGGTCTCCAAAGGGACGGTCTCATTGACTACTGTCCTCCAGACTCTCACTCAGTTAATCAAAGAATGTGTTTACATTGGCAGGGGGGGTTTGGATATGATGGTTTTAAACAATCAAATGGTCTATAATGCAGATTGTTGTCCTCCTGCACGTGCTAAGACGTAGCCCCGTCCTGAGATTTGCTGAGTGTCGGTGATAATAATTCCTCGAACAGGTGCTGCACCATAAGCCCCAAGGCCTGGGGAAGTGAATGATTAGTGGCACTCCCCCAAGATGCATTGCTCCTCTGTATTAAAACCAAACTCTGCCTTTTATTCCCTCCAGGGTTTATTAAGTGGGCCAGTTGCCATAGCGACGCTTTGGCAGGATATTGCCAGGATAAGCCGTAATGGGTCTCCTGACGCAGTTCACTCTGCTCCTGTGGAAGAACTTCACTCTCCGGAAGAGACAAAAGGTACACTTGGCTCGCACCAGCTCGCTTTTTTTTGCAAATCAACGTATATCTGCGAAAATTGGTCAGCGATGGAGGGAAAATGAGTGGATGGTCCCAGGATTGTGTTATCAAGGGCAACTAAGTTATTCATGGGAGGGGAAGGTAATAGGAGGGATTTACTACGAAAATTGTCTCCTATAGAGGTAAAGCCGCCTTTAACTCTCCCACTAGAGAACAAGAACAATCTTACCTTAATGCCAACCAATTCAAAGTGTCACCTTCAATTTTTGGTGATCTATCTCTTGTGCACGTTATGTCACATCGCCTGTATTTTACTTCTAACAAAGCCACTCTTTGGCCCAGTGGAAATAGAGAGGGACTGCCGAATGTTAAATGCTTTGTTTGAAGGGCAAATACTCTTTCTGTCTCTACTCACTAACAGTCCTGACCTCAGGGGTGTCATCCAAAAACTCCCAAACAGGTACAGTTCACAGAAATATTATAGTTTTTAATTTATAATAACCCAAATATCTCACACGTCAACTGCAGTCATATCAACTGAATCCTTAACTGTTTACAGTGCACTTAAATAATCTGTAGTGCTTCATCTTCAGCTGAAATGTCAACTGCTTTCATCTTTCACACTAACTCTGACAGTTCAACTGCTTTCAGGGCTTCACTTCAAATGTCAGTTCAACTGCTGTAAGTGCTCACAAAGGGACGACTCAGGGACTCAAATGCTTTCAGCGATAATACTTAAACTGCTTTCACCTGCTTTCGGCTCTTAATAAAAATACCTTAAACCCTTTCAGGACATTAACGTCAATTGAGACTCCAGCTGCTTTAAGTGTTTCAGCTGAATTCTCTGCACTTCTGCTGCAATTAACATTTTAAGGCAGTTTATGCGTTCGCACGAACCTTGTCGAATTTATTGTTGGAGTTGTGTCATTTTGTTAAGTGAAACTCTGGATGTCTAAACTGTTTGATTCATATTTCAGTTTTGCATTGGCTTTATATGTGAAGAAATGGATTAAAAAAAGATGGACGAAAGGACACCACATTGTTTGCAGCTACAACATGCAAAGCACCAACATAGATAGTAGATAGATAGATATTTGAGCCCGATATGTAACAACGACCCGAGATGTTATTAAAAAATGTAATAAAACCCAAAATGTAATAACTGGTCAATAATGTAACAAGATGTTGAGCCCAAAACATAAAAACCTTTTGTGATTACATCATGGGTCAGGCAAAATATTTTTCCCCTAATAGTGTAATCATTTTATTACATCATAGAGTGAGTCAGTGATTTATTGATTAAAGGGTTTATTGCTTCAATGTATAATGTAGTGTCATACACAAATGCCCCATCCCCATATATCCAACAGATAGATAGATAGATAGATAGATAGATAGATAGATAGATAGATGTACTTTATTGATCCAAGTTGGGAAATATTTTTGTTTCAGCCGCAGGTCATGATCATACATGATAGACAACAAATAGCATATGTTACCTTATGGTGCATTTACACTGGTACCTACTCGCTTTGCTTCGGTTTTGGTGTATTTACACTGGCAAAGAAGTACCTGGAACTTGGTACCTGGTACAACCTTTTGTACTTCCTCTCTTGTGGTTCCAAAAAAGTACCTGGTCAGGTCGGAGCAGGTACGAAAATCTTATTGGTCGGAATCGTCACTGCGTCGTTGCATCATCACTGCGCGGCACGTAATCTGTCCCCGCAAACACGCCATTTTTAAATCTTCGGCAAACCGTGCAGACGTGTTTGAAATAACAACAAGAAGAAAAATGGCATCTGTAGGAAATCCTGCCCCATGGACTCAGGATGAGGTGCAAACCTTTCTGTCATTAGTCACCGATGAGAAAATTCAGCAGGAGCTGGACGGCGTGGTCAGAAACGAAAGAATCGCATAAAAGATGACGTCACGAATGACGGCCAGCTACATGGAGGAGGGACTATCCTCAGCAATGTAAATGCAACTGAGGGGGGCCGATCCCGAGCGACACTAAATATACTAAAGAACTAGCCCAAAAAAATTACCTAGTAATAATAGAAAAGTAGAATTTAAAGAATAAAATTTGAATTAAAATTCAAATGCATCCACAGGATACATGCTACAGTATATATACAGTACTGTGCAAGTAACAAATAGTGAGTGCAAAACCCAATAACTAGTGTGCAAGTAAGAACAATCAGTGCAAAAACAAGTAACAATTGTGCAAAGAGAAATCTGAGAAGGAAACAGTGATTAACAGTTGAGCAGTTCTGTTAGACAGAGGTGAATTATTGTGCAGGGTTATGACTTCCTGTATCTGTCTGTGTGACAGTGAAGCTGCACCAGTGTGTTGGAGAAAGAGCTCCTCTGTCTGTCCAGAAGGAGGTGGAGCTAAAAAGCATGTGCAGTATATAAAACACATAAAACATACATGCAGGCACTTACTGATTTAGAAAAACTCATAACAACAGTCCCTTTCCCCAGCTCTCAGAGACACCTCCCCACACATGATCAGCCTGTGATATATGGTGGTTGTAATTGTCTGTGATGTTAGAGTTCACATGCAGCAGGAAGATAACAGTTACCCGTGTGTTGCTGCAGCGTTTCCCAAGGTCCGAAAAAGTTATCAAGAAATCTACTCAGCTTTATGAGTCTCTTTTTTTTTGAAGCAGATATTGCTGTTACACAGAGCTGCAGTGTGTTCTTTGATTTATACCCTTGCAGTGATGATCGGAGACACATCCACCCACTTGTTTTGTTAGGGGTTCAAGCTCAGCAGTGTGTCTGTTGCCTGTGAGTAGAACAAAAGACATCTTCACAAAAAAAAGGAAAAAAAAAAAAAATCAGCTTTCATCAAAGTTCCTACTTTCTTGGAATAACTCAAGGCAAACTCATTTGCAATTTTACAACTTTTTGTATCTGGGAAACATTCCCCTTGTTAATTTTATCAACCGGCGGAAAGAACAGGGTGGTATCCTTTTTGTATCAGGAGGAAATATGCGACAAATTTTCCCCTAGAATATGTAATGGGACAGCAGTGGTTTTGTGTGGGGAATGTAGGGTATTTGGCCAATGTCAACATGAAATATTGTTATTAGACAAAACCAGTGGGAGTTAGCAAGGACAATGGTGCTTCTGGAGGGCTTGTGGAGGTTAATGACCAATTATATGAATGCCTCACCAAGCATTTTAAGATTTTATAACAGGCATGAAACTGATTTTATGGTCCAGTATTTCACATAATTTCATAGGAGGAGATTATCTATTCACAAAGACTCTGGTGTCCGATGGCAAACGCCTGGGGAGCTAGACATTGAGAAAGTCCCCATGATCTCTGTGTTCCCTCTCCATGCCTTTTCTTTGGAATACATTATGATAATTCACCCTCTCAGCAGAACTACATCCTCACTCACACACACACACACACACACCCACGATTATTATGACACAGTCCTTGAGCATGAAGATAGGT
>OOFC01051227.1:28953-49878 GCA_900323345.1 Pseudochromis fuscus
TAAAGCTGCTTCTTCCATTATTAACACTTGGGTGCTAGGGGACACCCATGGTTTATTGTACATCATAAGCAGATATGCTGCACGGTCACACACACACACACACACACACACACTGGGTGGAATTAAAGGACAGAATTTGAAATTCTATCTAGTTTCTTTGAAATATATGCAATGTGATTTTCTGCAATTTTCCCGTTGGTAACTCATAGACAAATTCTACAACTGAAGATTGACTGTACGCCTGAATACCAAGTGAACTAAATAAAGTCTGCTCACCCCTCACTTTAATTTATAAGGTTTCCATGGTGCTGTGGCATAACAAGCAATATACTGTATAATATTACATTCTCTCTACCTCTGAGTGTCCTTCACTTTCATAATAAAGACTCTACAGATGTCTTCTTTTGTTATTTGCGTGAACATGTGTACAGTGGAAGCAGGGAAGAAGGGGATTGGTCGGCTGATGCTTTCCAGCTGATTCCTGTAAGCAGGTCACTCCAGCAGAGATGTTGGGAGAGATGAGTGTGCAGGCAGAGCAGGTCAGCCGAGGTTAGCGGTGAGGGCTCGGCGGGTGAGCGCAGGGCTGCGGGTGGGTACGTGAGTGATGGTGTGGCAAGGGACACGTAAAAGCCTAGATGGTGTGGGTTGAGGAGTCAGGGGAGGATGAGATGCAGCGTTGCAGTATGTCATTTGAAGTGTACACCGTATTTTTCTCAAATAATAAAACGTCAATCAAAAGCCCGGTCTACAATAGTGGCTGGGGATGTGGTCTATAGGAACAAATCAAGGCCAGATCCCAAATACAGGCAGAGGAAAAAGATTCTTAAAGTTTGCCTGCAAGTCTTTCACAATAAAAGCCCTATTAAGGAATAAAGAGTTTCTGTCCACTGAGAGCTTTTAATTTGTAATGGTGACAGGAAATGTTGCAACTATATGTTTTGATTAGCTGTCCTTAGGGATGGGTATCGTTAGGACTTTTATGAATCCGATTCCCATTTCGGTTCTGCTTATCGATTCCGGTTCCTAACGATTCATTATTTCGATTCCAAAAACAAAAAACAGGAAGCGAAATGTACATTATATTTTGTAGCTTATTAATTTCTCATACGTGTTGCATTTTCCACATTTGCCGCGTTATCTACTAAAATGAAGCCACACTTTCGACCGCTTTCCCCGGTCCATTTCCTGTTGCCATGCGGCGTCACGTGACGTGTTAGATACGTAACACACAGGTCCTGGCAGATATCTAAAGTCCGCCAAGAATCTCGCAGATGTCTAAATCTCGCAGATATCTAAAGTCAGCCAAGAACGTAAAAAATTATTACATTATTATTATGTTATAACGTAATAAATTATTGCGTTCTTCAGTTATTACGTTATTAGCTAAAATTTATGATGTTAACAGTTCAGGACTTTTATTATGTTATTGGTCTATTACATTTCAAAAAGGGCAGATTTATTACGTTATCGGTTGTTATTACATTTTTGGCTTCAGCAACGCCACATTTAAGAAATAAAGAGTTTCTGTCCAATCAGAGCTTTTATTTTGTAATGGTGACAGGAAATGCTGCAGGATGTTGGAACTATATGTTTTGATTGGCTGTTCCTGATCTCTGTAGAGGTTTGTTACCTTTTGTAATTTGAGATAATTAAAGTCATCTGCCTCTATTTAGAGAAATACAATATATTATTTTGTTTTTATGGTGGTAAATGTACTTCTTCTGGAAAACACTTAACTGCAAGAAGGAGTTGCGCTTATGCAGCAGTGCGTGTCACCTTGAGTTATTGCGTAAAGAAAGGTAAAGTCCAACTGAGGGGGAAAACACATGACAAACAACCAAGTGAACACGTAAAGCCTTGAGGTCATCCATTTGTGCTTTGTTTGATTTCTCTCCTCACCTACTCTCTGGGGGATCAAACCCGGCAGGTCTCATGGGGCGCTACCTGCTAGCAGGGATGAGATGGTTGTATTAAAGCTGGAAAGTGGCAAGGAGATGTAAAGGAGTGTGTGACGGCAAATACACCAACACGGATACAAACAGTCATAGAGTGTGAGGTCGTTGTTGTCAGTCATTAAGAGCTTTGCCACAATCAACAAGTACATGCTACGATATCCTCGTACTTTTACTATAAGAAAGTAAATAAAAATGCTCTATGGTTGGTTGCCAGTTAGCTTAGCTTGACACAAACATTAAAAACAAGTAAACTGGCTGAAATTAACAAATTCCATCTGTCAGCTGCTCTCAACCTCACTTATTTACACATTAGCCTTCTCACTGCTTATCGAACACGCACAAAACCAAAGTGTAAAAGCAACAATTTGCTGTTTTAAGCGGGGTTATGTGCAGGACTACTTCTTGGCTGGGATTCCTCGCCATTTATCAGTTTATAGTCTCGCTAAGCAAAGCTGACTGGCTCCTGCTCTTATAAATAATTTACAGATACAAGAGTGCCATCCATCTTCTTATCAAATGGCCAGAAAGTGAATAACCATATTCCCCAAAAATGTCATAGCCTCATGTTTGATCCAACAAATGCTGCCGCTCAGTTTGTGTTTGCCTTTTAATAAAAAAGTCCTTCACAACTCCCTCACATCTTTGGAGGACAGGAATTTGCTTTGACTGTCTGAGTCATTCTTCACATCTGATGCAAATGATTTCAGCTGCGGTATGTTGTGAATATGTGCTCCATAAACAAATTATGAGGATTAAAACAACACTGTCCGTTGTGCAGGTGCGTCTGGTTGTTGAGGTGTTGTGGCCTCTGTTTCTCTTCATCATACTGGTGTGGGTGCGCTCCACCAATCAGCCAATTTACAAAGGCCAATGTAAGTACTGTAAAAATGGAAATATCCATCAAAATACAAACCTCTGTTGTGACATCTCTGAACCAAGAAGTATTCATCTCAATTCTTCCAGGTCACTACCCAAACAAAGCCATGCCGTCCGCTGGCGTGCTGCCCTGGCTTCAAGGTATGATGTGCAACGCTGACAATCCCTGTTTGAACTCTCCAACGCCGGGGGAGACGCCAGGCCAAGTCAATAACTTCAACAGCTCCATGTATGTACTGGGATATTCCCGTCTCTGTCTCCTCAGATGAAAACTTTCATATGATTGTAGAAAGATTTACGATGTGTCTTTTCCGTCTTCCTGGTAAAACCAGACTTTCAGGGATGTTGATTGAACTGCAGACGAGCCTGGTGAACAGATCTATCCTCAGCAAGGCGCAGTTGTTAGCTGATGACGTCGACCAGTTGGCTTCAGTTTTGTCCCAGTCAAACCCTGGCAAAGGTAATTTTATTGGTGAATGAATTATCAAAAACTTGATGCACTTACAGTAAAATATTATTCATAAAAATGACTATTTCGAGGTTATTGTCCAAAAAAAAATGATGAAAATTGATGAAGAGCAACAAGGTCAAAGGATAGATTCTGTTTTGTTGGTATAAAAGTTTAATTGCTTCTGAGTAATGTTTCAAAAAATAATTGATATAGTAAATACTCAGCCTCAGCAACAATCACTCTGCTATGTCTTTGTTAAGTACTTTCCATCAAGGAAAGTATCCCCTTCATGCGGATGACAAGTTGGAGGATTTGTTATTCCCCTTTATCCCTCAAAAACAATGGCGTGTGATTATTTATGATGCAATTTGCCGTGCAGACTGACAGATCGTTTGTCTTGATAAGTTGCTGCTCTGCATTAGGCTCATTTAGCCTGATGATATTCAGATTTTCATACAGCACCTAATTTGCAAAAAGGCAAAGAAGGAAGGAGGCGGGGGGATTGGGTTGCTGCTGTTCAACAAGCAGCTCCTGGGCCATTTGCATTTTGGGGTCGCTGGCTTGTAATATACAAGATTAAATCCATCAAAGATCTGAGCCCGGGCATAATTAATGGGACTGGCTGTCTGAGGCGAGAGCACAAAAGGTCATTAGCAAGTATAGGGAATGGAGTACTATGAAAAGACTATGATGGCAAAGGTGATTGTGTTGTCCTTTTTTTTTTTTTGTTTTGACCATGGGTTGATTAAAAAGACTCAGGTGGTCTCTTCAATCAGATTGGCAACAGTGTTGAGCGCCGAACATGTGCTGGCTCCCCGTAATCTAACCCCGTCAATCCCCCATGATGCCCTGTAGTCACAAGGAGCATAATAATACAATCCCACAGCAGTGTGTGAGGTAGTGTATCTTGTTTTTTCACCCCCCCCACCCCTCCACTGCACATTTATCTTAATTGAACCTTACACAGCCCAGCATAAGTCACTTCCTCCCCTTCCTCCTCCATCCAGATAATTGACTGACTTGCCCATATTACAACCACAAAAGTGATTATTTAATTACATTACGTAACCCCTCCATCGTCTCACCAGCGCACGCCAGAGTCCCGGCGAGCAGAAAACACATGTCGAACACGTGTAGCAGGAGTATTTGTGTGTGAATATGCGCACATGCATGCAGCGGGATCCCTGCGATGCTTTTGAGCCATTGTTTCTGTCGGCGTGGAGGGGGGTGGATAAAAATGAATAGTTGATTGGTTTTTGAAATCCGGCTCTTTTTAAGTACTATCTGCTGGCAGCTAATCAGGAGAAAATGGCTGGTTAACAATCTGGTACATGTTTAGCAACAAATTGTCTTCTCTCGCACACTCATGCGACTCAAGTGTTCAACCCCTGCTTGCACCAGTGAAGGATTTAATTGCAACTGTCATCCAGAAAGCATCATTTAAACCCACATTCATCAGACTGTAATAGCAATCAAAGCAAGATGCATAACAGAACCAATTCAGATTCTGCATCTCAATCTCCCATTTGTTCGATAGCCTGCACACATGAAACATATAGAGATTTATTTTCATACATCATTTCTGTTAATTATCCGAGCATTTTACTCACTGCAGTCGTGATTTCAGCTTGTCCTTTAAACAACAGACCAAATCCAGTGATGTGTTCAGACCGACCTTGCACAGTAGAGGCTATTGTATTAGTTCTGGCTCTCCTCTGTGTTTGGCACAGGTGTCCATTCAGGCACAAGTATCACACAGATTTCTTCATGCATTCAGATTAATTGTGTGGAAACCAAATGCAGGAGGATAGACAAAAAAAAGAGGCAGAGACAGACAGACTGTTGGCTGCAGAGTATCTGCAGTGCAGATGGCGAGTGAGGAGGATCCACGGCCAAAACTATGAGAATAAGTCTCAGGTTAAAAACAAGCAGATCAATATCCCTTTATGTACTCCACATCTGACCATCACATCTGTCAGCATTAAGTACACTATAATACTACTTGTATTGAGCTGTACCCTGGAGGAGTAATGGGTCTCCATCTTCCAGCTCAACCAGTCATCCTAAGGAGCGTCCTAAGAAACAACGAAACGTTCTCCGCACATCTGGAGGAGGAACTGTCGGTGCCACCAACAGTGATCCAAAGCCTCATGAATGCTGGGATTCAACTGAATTCAGTAAGTTTCACAACTCGGCGAAAAAAACAGCTACTTAAGATTTTTCCACCTCTTTGTGCAAATAAAGGAATTTAAATGTTGCCAAAATGTTCAAAAGACCAAATGTGCCAAGTGTGCTGTGCTGTGCTCGAACGATTCAGAATGAAATGTCCTGGCCGGGAACTGCTTCTGGGACTCTTTGTCTTGACTAATCAAAGCGCTCTTGAGTACTTGCTTGACACTAAGTCACTTGAAGCTGCCTACAGTAGGTAATTGTGGGATGAATTGGATCGCAGGAAGAGTAATGAGTGTCTTGTCTCTAAATGTTCCCCAACTGATGCTGTTGTGTTTATCAAGCGTTATCAGATAAAGATGATTGTGTTTCTGTGACGAGGAGCACAAGGAGGCTAAAACACTCTAGATGCTGAGGGGGGAGGGAACTACACTATGATGCCCACAAATAAACCTTTTCCACCAAACAGGTTCCAGGGCCAGGTTGGGGCCGGGTCATGTAAAACGTCAGTACGTCGCTGCAGAGGGAGCCGGTTCACAACAACCCGCCGTTAGCAAGCTAGCTGCTGTTAACAAACTACTGTTACCCTGTTACTATCAGTCCATGAAAACATTATTTTTTTCAGCAGATATTCTAGTTACAACATGACTGAGTTAACAAAGCAGTGTTGCATCGCTACGTACGGTATTTATTCAGTTTTGGGAATTTACGATGTCCTTCATGGTTGCATATGACGGCGAAGTGCACCCTCGCTGTAATAATGTTTAAATGGAGGAGTTATTGTGTGCATACAAGTGCAGTTCCTGGTTTTACAAGTCTACACTGAGATCCAGATCCAAAACCGTATTTTCATTACTTTACTCTTCTTCTATCGCTAGCTGTATTTCTGCCGTCGCTCCCCCAGCTCCTGGTGTAGTCGCTGCTTAATTGGTGCTAAGTCTGGCCCAGCAAAGAAGTGGGGCCAGAGGTGGCCCCTGTTTTAGGGGCTGGGGCCGGTTCTCGCGGCGGTGGAAACACAACAAACTAGAGCTAACTCAGGAACTGGCCCTGGAACCTGTTTGCTGGAAAAGGGGTAAAAGTGTAGTTTACAAGCCAGTCCCTGTCTTCTGCCCTTGTATTGTGTCTTGTTCTGTACCACTACCTGGTGCTATATAGATTATCTGTGCATCTGTGTGTGGGTGTTAATGGCCGTCATATTTCTACTGGTGGTGTTCAGTGTGTCAGTCTTTATTTAAATTCCTAGTGATGTACACTTATTTAAAATACAAACAATATCCTGTTCCTGATCCAGCCTGTAATGTTCAAGAATAAATAAGATACGGTCAAATGCAAAGTTCTCTTCTTTGTCAGCTCCTACCAAAGTTGCTGTTTATTTTTCAGATGATGGGCATCCCGAGGCCAGGCAGCCTGAGGAGCATCCTGTGCGAGGGGACAGATCTGGATGAGTATGTCCAATTTAGCAGCCGAGCCGAAAAGGAAGCTTTTCAAAATGTCAGCTGCTCCCTCACTCCACAGCAGCTGATTAACACCCAGCGAGTACTCCTCCAAAACCTGGATGCGAGGAAAGTGCTTTCTGAGGTGAGCTTCTCCCCTCGCCGTCTCCCACACTGTGAAAACATTGCACAACTTGTTGAAATTGTGTTGTAATGAAACTTGAAGGAACTTTGCATAGTAACGAGGACGCAGATGCAGGATTTTGACAAATCTCAGTGAGATAATGCGTTCGGGAGCTGTGCACTTTGCACTGATTGATCTGATGGGGACACGGCAGTAGTAGCAGTGGCTATAATGTCTGCATTTAAAAAGCCAGAATTTCTACTTGGAAAGGTCACCCACATCTAGCATCCTTACAAATTACACTGCGTGGACTAATGAAGGTGGTATTAAAAAATGAAAGTGAAGCTTTTGTAATGTGTCAGCCAGAGCTGGTGCAATCGAGTTTTAACTTAGGATGATGCATTTTAACCTGCATTTTAAAATCAAACTGAAATGACTACATTACTCTGTGTAAGGAGATGATTTTTCTATTTTTCCAACAAGAATGAAACCATTTTGAGATGTTTTCTAAAAACAGGTTGAAGGGCTGGACATGGACATTTGATGCACTGTCAATGTGCATGATATCCACTGACTGGGGGATATCAGACCCCTGTGGTCTCAGTGCAACAGTGCATGGTGTGTTTCTTGACTTTTTTTAAACAGGCATGGTTTTTGTTGTGCTACTTGTAGTGATCTGAGCTTTATAAGAGTCGGCACCCGGGAGGTAGTACTTCTTAACCCTTTCATGCATGAATTGTGAAAGTCAAGATTATTTTACATGTCCGCTTCAGTGGATTTCATACATTATTGGAAATGAAGTTTTTAAAACTAAAAGAAGAAGATTGTTACTTAGATGTTCCTGCATATCACCTTATTTATTTACCTTGAGGGATCATCTGACAGAGAAGGAGTGACAGGAAATTCCAGTAGGGGTTGACAAGTGCGACTTCCTGTCAGCCTTCTCTGATTCAGAGGAAGTTTACTAGTGGTTACATCGACAAATCACTGAACAGAAGTTAATGGAGGGAGCAGAAGAGACCCCGTGATATGTAATCCCACCACAGAAACCACTGTATTGACAAGGTTTCTGCAGGGTCTTAAAAAGCATTAAAATGTCTAAAATCTAATCATTTCAATTTAAGGCCTTTAATGTCTTAAATTGGATTCTGAAAGGTCTTAAAAATGCATTGCTACTTTTATATTAAACAAACTTCAGTGTCGCTTTTAAATGTTTCGATTTATGAGGATGCTATAACAAAACGACAAAACGGAACTAAAGTACCTGTCAATCAAATTGCCGTAATTCCTCGGCCATTTGCGTTAGCGACGTGATTCCAGCTGATTCTTAAAACTGACAAGCGGCGTTTCCGTAAAATACCATAATGTCAGTAATATATACAAAACACTCCACTTGTCGGCTTTCAGAATCAGCTGGAATCACGTCTGTGGGGCAAATGAGGGAGGAACTACGGTAATTTGATTTTTGCTATTCACCCTGTATCTCCGGCGATATGGTCGGTTTTTAAGGGTTTTAAGAAAAGCCCACAGCAAAGCCGAATTACTTGTATAAGATGGGTATGGTTGAATGGTTGAAGCTGGTGGATGGAAACATATGAAGCACAACGGACCTTCTTCAAGAAACTTGGAACATTGGGCATTAAGGCGTTGGTCTCCCATGGGTTAGCTAGTTGCAGGTAATTCTGTACCTCCCATTTTCCTTCATGTCTTTTGTACTTTTTTGCCAGTATGGTTTTGAAATGGGTCTTAAATTGTGTTCACTATGGTCTTAAAAAGTCTTAAATTTGACTTGTTCAAACCTGCAGAGGAGAAAGTGGCTTTTAAACAGCTGTCCACTGTAGTGACCACTATGCATAGAAGGGTTAAGGAGATCCACAAGTTTAAAAATACAGGTTATTTCTGGGCACTATGTTTTTTAAAAGCAGATTTTATTGCACTCCCCTTACATAAAGAAAACATATCCCAATGGCCACAAACAATTTATTTTGTGATGGAGAAGTACTGCATATTATTTTGCCGTGCCTTTACGCTGTGCTGGCTTCCTAACTCCAGAGTAGGCCCTTTAATGCAGGGTAGTCTGTAAAAATGTGGTTCCTCTGCTGAGTGAATCATTTTAAGCCACAAGGCTATCCTGTCCACCTAGTGTAGCTGAAATTGATGGTTATGCTCATAAATTATTGGGTGTGATGTTGCGAATTTTACTCCTAAGCAAAACAGAAATGCCAAGGTAGCGCAAGTAGCTTTTGTATGCCAAAAATGTACTTCTTCTTTTTTGGCATTTTCTGTGTGGGAGTTGAGGAAGGTACTCTCTCCCTAGATTGAGGTGAACAAGAAAAAAGTAAAAATTGCCACACAAGGTAATTTTCAAAATGGATCTTCCATTCTACATCTTAATACAGCTTAAAAGAATTGTGAGCACACGGTCTGTCCTCACTATAATTCTTGCATGACTTGCAGTAAATTGAATATAAAGACAATGATATTCTGTGCCAGCCAATTGGGTAACTAATTTAAAAAGTTAAATGTTATGCTTGTCTGGCTGTGTGACTTAGATAGATGAAGAAAAGTTTAATTTAATCTTGTTAAAGAATCCTTTAAGGCCAAAGCTGCAGCAACACCTCAGCACTTATTTTATGTTATTACTGCAACATTATCTTAATGTTTCTTTTTGCTTTTTGGGTCTGCGATATTTTTCTGTCCCATCCAGTCTATGCTTTCCAAAGTGTCATTTTTAAATGCACCTCTGTTTCTTCCAGTGATTTTACTAGAATGCATGCAATCAGGTGGGAATTATTTATTAGAACCAATGTTTTCTTGAATTCTTTTAAATCTCTCGGCTCCCTTTGGGATGATGAAAGCCTGCACTTTTCTTTGACTTTATCTTTGAGAGAAAATATATGGGACAGCAAATCCAATAAATAAGTGATAAGGCAGGAAGTTCGTCGGAGAGAGCATTTGAACAATTTAAGCCCACAGGCATTTTCAGACATAGAAAAAAAAAAAAGAAAAAAGAAAGAAAGCCCCAGACAAGATATGGTGGAAAAGCTCTTCAGCGCCTCAAGCAGATGGATGGAAACGAACATCAAGCCTTTACACTTAAGGCTCGACGTCGCTGAATGATTGTGATAACAACAACAACGACATAGAGAAAAGGACAAGGGAAGAAGTCAGGGTTTATCGCTGAGCTACTGAGTGGCAGAGGCTGATTCAGACAATGTGTTTGGATTAGTATTGGAAAACATTGCAGGACACAATAGAAGAAGGTAAACAAAAAGCATTGAAATGACAAAGTTTTGATGGCGCATTGAAGCCAATAATGTATTAACAGCTGATAGTGTAATAACAGCCGATAACGTAATAAATTTGCCCTTTTTGAAATGTAATACTCCAATAACATAATAACTGGCTAATATCGTAATAAAAGTCCTGAACCGATAATGAAATAACTTTAGGCTCATAATGTAATAATTTATAATGTAATAATTTATTACGTTATTGGCTCGGTTATTACATTTGCAAAGTTTTTTTCTTTTACCAGGCCAATAACTTGATAAATTATTACGTTATTAGCCAAAAGTTATAACGTTATCTGTTCAGGACTTTTATTATGTTATTGGCTTATCATGGCGGAACCTGTGCAGTTGTTCATACGTACAAAAAAATGTAAAACATAATGTATAACGTCATAATTTGTAAAATGTAATTTAATATGTAATAATTTATTATGTTATCGGCTGTTATTACATTATTGGCTAAGTTATTACATTTGCAATGTTTTTTTCTGTCAGCAGCCCAATAACGTGATTTGCAGCCAATAATGTAATAAATTATTACATTATCAACCAAAAGTTATTACGTTATTGGTTCACGACTTTTATTACATTATTAGCCAGTTATTATGTCATTGGCCGATGACATTTCAAAAAGAGCAAATTTCTTACTGTTATTACGTTATTGGCTGTTATTACATTATTGGCGTCAGCATATAAAAAAATGTAAAAGTATACAAAGTATGGTTGTAACATTCCCATAAATTAATTTTTCTAATCTGCTTACCTCGCCACTTAAAGAAGCAGGCGACCATCGGTCACTAGCAGAGTGCAGTGGAGTGTAACAGATGAGCTGGAGGAGTCTGTTGTGTGCTATGCCTCACTTTATCTACCTCCTAATGTGACAATGCTTGAAATCTCTCCCTCCATCCATCACTTTCAGGTGATTTTCAGCTGTTTCGCTCAAAATTGCCTGAGACCGCAGCGCTTTTCTCCCTCCATTTTCTCTTTCTGTCTGTCCTCTACTCACTAACAGTAAAAGTGATCCTAAATGAACACACTCGAGACTCAATCAGCACCCGGGCCATTGTTGAAACTGTGCTTGAAAGAGCTCCTATTTGTGAATAGAGTTTTATTTAAAAATGCAGCATGACCCACTCGGCTCTTCTTAGTGCCTCTTTCAGGCCTCTGATCTTCCCACTTCTAGTTTATCTGGACCTTTGTCCTGCATACATTTTCAATCCTTGTAATTTTATATGCTGATAGACAATAGAGGCGCCACTGATACAGGCTATACTTGACACTTGATGCATGAAAATGACAGTGGATGAAAGGTCACGCCATTTAGATCTTCTAATTGGACTCATACTGTGTACCTTCAGAATGTCACCGTAACACATGGAAACACTCGTCATTTTAATGCAACCTTTATTAACCAGTGATTACGTTAGGATGCAATTTACAGGTCAAGATGCCCAAATATGAGTGTGTGGCTCTTGCTATATCTTGAATTGAAAGCTTGATATTTTTGTGGACATCCAAAACTTTTGAAAGATATAAAATAATATTTCTAGCATATTTATACGTAACATTGTTTCCTTTATGGACCAATTGTTTGGACTCTCTTTCAGCTGCCTTCAGCTTTGGACGTGAATCGAACAGACACAGTGACTCTGGTGAGGAAAACCACTCAAGATGCATCACAAGTAATTGAGGAGGTTAGTGTTAATATCATTTACACCTACCTTAAATATACCCCGTGATGATATTTGTTTTAAAACTTCAATATTTCTGATCTCCAGGTTGCCCGGTTGCAGAACACGATGATCTTCAAAGCTGCTACTTCACTGGATTTCCGAGAGGACATGATTGGCAGTATCAATATGCTACTGTGTGGAAGGCAGCCTGACTTCAATTCCACCAATATGACCCTCAGTTTACCCTCACCTAGACAGATGGCTAACAACAAGTCAATTTCCATTATGGGCAACAGTTCTGGTAAGTGCTGCACTGAGCTCCTTTCCAAAGCAAAGATGCCACACAGGACTGGTGTCTTAATCATTTATCTACATTTCAGTGTGACAGCACTATATGTAGTAATGGTAGCCTGGAAATGGAGAATATCCAGAAACCAGCGATGCATAATGTGCAGTACCACACAGGACGCAGCAGCTGATTTGTGGTAATTTCGCCACCATGCTGTGTTATATGTGGGGATGACTGGCAGAGGATGGCAGTCGTGACTAATCGCATCAAGTTTTTCTTCAAAATGATGGTGCATTGACAATTTGATGGGGAAAACACTGGAGCTTAATGGTGCAGCACACGAGTATCAGTCTACCAAGGCCTTTCTAAGAGGAAAGGTGAGGTAATGGACAAACACTGAAAGTAATTTCATTAGATCAATTGCCCACTACCCCAGTTTTTCCAAGTATCCAAATATCCGTACAGGTGATTAAAAAAGATGGATTAGTGGTGCATGGTACGCGGTGCAGTCAGCTGTGCAGCGTGAACAGGATGTGACCGCTTGGGCACATCCAGGAACAGGCACCTGTGGCACAGTTGGCACCTCCGGCAGAGTTGGAAACTGGGTTTGATTAGGAATACATTATCGCAGACTGTGTCAGGGGCTGGCGTCGGCTGTAGCCAATCAAATCGGCTCTTCTCGTTCCATTTACAAGCTGTGTGTACTCCCCACCCTGACATAATGATGTTTTCTTAATGGAGAGGAAAGTCCAGACCAGCTTATCCCAAGTGGAGAGGCTGATGTTGATGCCTGCGTGGCGCCACAAGTCGCAAATATGTCATCTTAAAAATGAACATATGGCAATCCCAACTTCCCACAGAGGACAGATGGTGTCACTTACACTTTTTTAGAGTTCTGAACGACTTGTTTTATTTTTGGACTGTTTAGAAAGTACAACCATGGCAGCCATATTGTCAGCATTTGTCCTCAAACTCTCCAGTGTTGTTTGGATGTTTGCCTTCCAGCAGTTAAAATGAGTCACAGTTGTTCAGCTGAGGAGAAGACAATATTCAAACTATTCAAACTATCGAATAAAAACTTCCCGACGACAGTTTAAGTTGTAATATACTTACCATACTCTTACTGTTCCTGGCCTCTCTGGTATTTTTCTATAGTTGAAATGTCAAAATAAGAGCTCAGGGCTTAAGGGGTTAATGAAAAAAATAAAGGCTGAGTATTTAATTTCTTTAAATTTAAGTCAATTAGAGTTTTCTGGAGCCAGCATCTAGAGGCCATTTGAAGTATTACACTTATTCCACATTGGCCTCATTTTTAAGACCTTGTTGCTTCATCCATTTTTATCTACAGTCCATGGGAATCAGGACACTGCTGATAGAGTTCAGTGATGCAGGGTTGGAATAGAAATTCCTGATGCTGTTTACATTGCTGTGTCCAGTGCATTCCCAGGATGTCATTGTCTCCCATCCTCATGATTATGTGCAATGTATCAACAAGATAACCCGCTACAGAGCAGCTCCACAGCCAGAGCTGTGAGCTTTGCAGCACTGCGGTGCTACTTATGAAAGATTTATTCCAAGTAGCCTTATTGGAAGAAGCTGTGCTACATTCACACTGCTAAAAAAAATATGGAGCTCAGCGTCCAACTTTGCTGTGTTGTAATAGGTGAACCAAAGGTCTGATGTCTGCCTTGATTTAATTAATAAATCAGGAAAGATAGATTGGACAAGCATTTGCGGATCAACCTTTGATCTTGCCCGGTACATCCTCTGCTCTCCTGGCATTAAAGTGTGTTTTTGATGTGTGTATTTGTCTGGTGTTGAGGGCTTTATATCAACGTTGGGACACTGTACACACATGAAAGATTTTTGAAGAAAAAAGGAGGATAATAATAAGGGAGAAAGAAAGAAAAGGCTACTTTTCATAAAGCACCATATGAGGCACAATGTGCCCTCAGTTCTTTTGCAATAATGCCTGAAGCCTTAAAGGGAACCTATTACGCCCATTTCCAGCTCTATATTTTTATTCTGGGACTCCACTGCAGCAGCTTTGTATGAGTCACAGTTTTAAAGTGATCCTGAATTATCTTAAATATTATACTGGTCCTTTATGTCGCCCTTCAGTTCATCCACTGTGTGAAACAGTAATAAAGGCGTCAGTGTCGAGCTGAAGGTGGAAAAAACCCTGGAAACAGAGCAGTCGGACCACTGTGAAGTCTGAGCTTCTGACTCACAGGAATTACTTCACTCATTATTTGAAACTTTGTCCACATGTAGCATTAATATTATAATAAACCCCCTTAATCCACATCTGAACTACTGCTTAATGTACCACAGGTGATTAAAAGCTAATTCTGGGTTTGTTATCACAGTCCTGTTCTTGATCCTGCTGGTTTCTGACCTGCTACGTTACCATGTGGGTCAGACTGGTGCTACAGTTGACCCATGTATTCTGTTAGTAACTGAAGAAAGAGCTGATATTTATTATCTGTCTGCATTTTATTGAACTTGTTGAAACTTTTTTTAGGTCAGCGAGTGGATACAAATCATGTGAACTGATCTCCACAGCCTGGCAGCAGTCAAAAAAATCTGTTTTTATTTTTCTGCCCACAGGGGGGATGAGGCATTAAAGATGATCACACACCTGAATGTTGAAAACATGACCTGACCTGACCCTGTGTGAGATCTTGATGTATGAGTGGATTCGCTAAGACTAATAACCTTTTTTTTTTATCATTTGCACCTGTTTAAGTGCACCTGATTCTGTCTTTTTAGATATTATATACATGTTTGTTTTAAGGGCAGAAGTTCTCTCTGGTCTACAAATATACCGTATTTTCCAGACTATTGAGCGCACCTGTCTATAAGCCGCTATTGAATTTATTTGAACAGTTTCATGTGGTCCACTCTGACCGGGTCTGATGTGACGACGCTAAATGTATCGGCGGCACGGAGCTTGCTAGCTTGTAAAAAGCTAATGAGGTTCGTGCCACCGATACATGAGAAACACCGGTGTTTAAGTTCAAAGAAAAAAGTAGCGACTTATAGTCCCGAAAATACGGTAATCATATATTTTCAAAGTTAACATGTCTTTCTACAGAAAACTCTGTCACTCTGATTTTTTAAACAGCAAAATAAAGTAGCACATCAATACTAGGAGGTGGTGAAGGGCGGGGAGCTGCTGCTTTATTAATCACTGAATATGTTTGTTCCATTAAAAGCCTCGAGAATTAGCTCTTCAGCCTCCTGCTCATTAGAGTCCGTGCAGTCCTGTTTCATTAAATGCCTGTTCTTTGGAGAAAACTGCACAAAATTAGATTTTAATAAGAAGCCTCTATTCCCTGGGATTAAAGTTACACAGTGAAGTGGAGTTGCATGCTAGTGCCAGTGCAAATTAGCAGCAACATTGTATCTTCCTTACATAATAAGCAGTAACATCTCTGTTAGCATGCTAATGGCTGTTTTGGATTTGGCTGTGGCATTTCATTGTGTCGGCCTATGTACAGTTAAATGGATCTAGAATATGCAGTATGTCTACGTAATGGCCAATTACAACTCCTTTGTAAGTGTAAAAGTAGACTCAAAGGAATAGTGGAATAGCAATAATAAAGGGCAACACTGAGGGGTTTTTGTTAACGGCTCAGTAATATTCCCCTTTCAATTAACTGTTGACAGCAACTTCTGAATCATTATGCAGGAGAGTTTGGCTGCTAACTATTCTTCCATGACAGGAAACAGTAATTTTAACTTGTTTCCATTTTTCAGAATTTGCTCTGTAGATTTGAAATAATAAGACGCCATTAAACGGCAGTGGATGTAACATACTTGTAGTTACACATTTTTCGTGGATCATATATTTTTTTTCCTTTCTTTCAGTGGCTCAGTGGTAGAGTGGCCGTATACCAACCGAAGGGTCGGTGGTTTGATTCCCGCTTTTCCCAGTCATTGTTGGCAATACACTTTACCCTGCATGAATGTTGGATGAATGGGTTGGTGGCGGTCGGAGGGGCCGTAGGCGCAAATTAGCAGCCACGCCTTCATCAGTCTGCCCCAGGACAGCTGTGGCTAGCTTAGCTTACCGCCACCGGTACGAATGGGTGTGAATGGTAAATGAAGTATATTTATATAGCGCTTTCATGACCTTAGCTAGGTCCCAAAGCTACCGAGTTGCCATGCAAGGTGCTAGCCACCATTGGGAGCAACTTAGGGTTCAGTGTCTTGCCCAAGGACACTTCGACATGTGGACAGGAGGAGCCGGGGATCGAACTCACAATCTTACGATTCACAGGCGACTCTACCGCCTGAGCCACAGCCGCCACAATAACGAATGAATGAATAAGAATGAATAATGGTCTCTGTGCTAGCGCTTTGAGTCTGGACTTCCAGAGAAAAGTGCCATATAAATCCAAACCATTATTATTATTATTATCATTATTATTATTATTCTTGCTGTGAATTTGCACCTTGCATGATTGAATATGCTATGTTGGGGAAACATAAATAGATGGGGTGTTTTAAGTATTTAGACAGGTAATACAACCGTGTCTGTCCAGTTTTATTTTCAAACAACCTTGTCTCCTCCATTGCCCTGTTTTTATTTTCCGGTGTGATTTCCTCTTAACATCACTCATAACATTTTTTCATTATTATCTATAATCTCATGTTTTCGCCCAATGACGCCTTTTTGAAAAAAATGAGTAATTGCTACCCTTTATTTCTAGTTTTACACTCATCCCCTTGAATACATATTGGAGCCAGTGAAGGGATAATACAGGTCTATTGTGACAGTGATTGGGAGTGAGAGCGGCTCGCTTTATACTACTGAATGTCAAGGAGGCCTCTCTGTGTCTCTTGTGGGAGAGTGACTTCAGTGACATTTATTGAAGCTTATTTGACTTTCAGTTGTAATGCTGCAAGACAGTGCAGGTTTGTACTGCTGGTAAGGAATAAGTGCTGCTTGATTGATGCGTGGGGTAGTTTACTGGCATGACTGGCAAGTCATATCTGCGTGCGGTACATGTGTGCATGAGTGTGTACGTGCTTGTCCTGACTGTGTGAAAAGCCTGGGATATGAGAAATGCAAACTCAGAGTAATATCCTTTTTCCTTTGTGTGTGTGTGTGTGTGTGTGTGGTGTTGGCATTTGTAGTGCGTCGACAGCGCTGTCTCACTGTAGTGCTGAATTGAGCCCATCTCCAGGGTACGACTCAAATTGATTAAATTTGCCAGGTAAGTTGAGGGGCTGACTTGAGGCTCCAAGCAATTATTTGACTGTGGCTAAACCGGGTGTGAAGAACAGATTTCCTTGTTCTTGCAGACTGCTGTTTTGTAATAAACTAAAGTTCTGTTGTCAAAAAAGAATAGCTCTGGAGAATATGTAACCTCTGTAATCTGATGCTCCCTTTAGCACACAAAATATCAAAAACCTGATATATCTCTCCCACGATACAAAGACACCTAATATTAGAGTGCGATGCATTTGTCACTGCCAGATATATTTATGCTTTATTGTTGAATAGAGATGTCTGCTCTCATAATCGCTTTCATAATCAGAGCATATTTATGAAATAAGGAGCCGTACTGTACGGTCCAGAGATGTAGAGGGATTCAAATAAAAAAAAATCTCATATTGCAGAGAGCTGAAATACACTATGTGACTAAATTTAGACCAGTGTTGGGCACAGGGATGCAGATATTGCTGTATATGGTGCTTTATCTTTACAGCGTAAAGGAGTGTCTGGGACATTTTGCTTGATTAGAGGACGAGGCGTCTCCCAGCTGCATCAGTTCACTACATTGTGTGAAATAAAAACTTTTTGGCTTGTCACCATTTCAAGATAACACATTGTGTCTTTGTAACAACACCTCAATGTGAGCTAAAAGTGTTGTTTTTTATCTTCTGGTGGAGGGGTTATTAGGGGCCTGGAGTGGTGAAAAAGTCTTGGACCTAAAGGAAACTAAAGAAAAGTTGACTCTGAAGCATGATTTTAACAGATATATCCATAGACTGTATTTATTTTTTTAAATGCAACCCAAATGTGGATTAAGCAGGTATAGACAATGGATGGATGGATGGATGCATGGATGGGCTATAGCCACCAGGTCTCAAATGTAAAGCCAGTGCAACAAAGTGCAATACCACTGATGGCCACTAGATGTTGGCTCCAACTGAGTTAAATTCAGAAATCGTCATTTCCAACCCTGAAATACTCTTTTTCTGTCCACAAATCCCTCTGATGTCATTAGCTAAAGTTTTATTACTTTTATAAATGCCATGTGATCTGGTCTATCTGATACTGGTTATGAAGTAGCTTCAAAAAGAGGAACATTTAAGGGGCGTGGTTAGTTTGATTGACAGAATTTGTCTCCAGTTATTTACAGGTGGGTTATTCATTCAGTTCAAGTCTGATACATGTTGGGCAGTGTCCTCAGGTTCAAAGGTCAGACGAGCCTACTCACTCCTCTCTTCACATCCAAATATGGTCAAAATCCTGGCTTCAGAACATGAGTCCACAAACCAGCGGGGGATGACTTAGTGACCACCAAAAAAACTTTAGCGAGAAATGTATTTATTTGTAGATGTTTTGAGGTCATATGACGGTGCCCCTAAGTTTTCCATACATCCTACATTGATAAACTCGTCATTTTGATTCAGCCATCCAAAACACAAAGTGGCAGCAGATAGCCTGACAGCAGCCCTGCTACACAAAGCAGGAGCCACAGACTTTAAATAAAAGCCCCACATTAGCTTTCCTGCTAATCCAATCCCCCATACATGAACACACGTCCTGTCCCGCACCTTCGCTTGTTGAAACATGGACCCAACACTCACCAGGGAAACATGCACTACTAATGTCAGTGTGCAAGCTAGTGAGCTAATGAGCTAATGGGCTGTGGAGCATTGAATAACCTGTGAAAGGCACTTAGGTCCCATAAGATGCTTTGTTATCCTTCAGCACGACCTGCAGCTACAGCACTACAGCAATCCCTCCTTGATTGAAACCCAAGAAACTCTACATTGATATGGTTATCTTTATATTTTAAGCCCTCATAAACCATCCCACGCTCTTATTAACACTTCCCACACAGTTATACAGCATAAACACTTTATATTCTCTTAGATATTAGGTAAGATTACTTGAAATTATGCATGTAAACACACTGTTTATATACGTAGAGTTTTAAACACATAATAATTCATATTTTAACAAAAATCATTTTAAATTTACTGTAATATACAGTAATGCACTCTTACTTAAACAGTTATATTGTGATTATCTAATATAAAATGTGTTTACCGTACAGTCTGGGCTGCAGCTTAGCTCGATCTGAGCCAATCAGCGTCCAGGATACTTAACCGCGCGCTCTGATTGGGTATTTTCACACTAGTGTCCCGTGTATGAAATGAACTGGGCAGATCCACTGAGGAAGCATGCACCAGAAATAAATAGACCCACTGTCTGCAGAAAAACCTGTGATATATATTTAGATATGTTTCCATATGAACTCCACGATAAAGTGAAAGTTGAATAGCGAGGGTTTACTACAGTTTGTTTACTTTGCCTTGTGTTACCTGGAGTCTAACACTGACCATCCTCCTCCAGCTGACTCAGAGGAAACTGAGCTTTTCAGTATTTCCCTCCCAAAAAATATATATTTATTTTTTTTAATAACAAAAAACTGTGAACACTTTGTTTTGTACTGCAGCAGCTACTGGTTACGTGTCATTCCAGTTGGACTGTAAGATGATTAGTTCGCTCGGCCTCCTCTTTTTTTCGGCGCCTCTCAGTTGCTGCATCAGTCTGTTGTGTTGTTATCTGCAGATGCCAGTGGTGTCTTCTTCTATGGAAAAATCCACCACAAGCCCTTTCATCATGCTGACACTGAACAGCATATTTTTCTTAAATACAGAAAATCTTCCAATTTGGAGTCACTTTTTCCCAGAGATACCTAACAGTCTGTCGAACAGAGAGCTACCCAGCAGTGTGCGTCTCACACACACACATGTCCTGTCTTTCAAGTGTTACGATTGCAGGAGGTGGCATCTGTGCGGTCTGTGGAGGGAACAGCTGGTCAGACCCAGACTAAGGGGTGGCCATTAGCTCTGCGCACACTGACCTCCCAGGAGCACCTGGGAAAGATGGCCAGCAGGCAGAGAGGCTAACATTTAATTGCACTGAAAATGGCTGCTAAAATCTCCCTGATGGGAGAAATGGTTGCCCTGGTGAGATGAGAGGAGAGAGGAGGTTTGAGGTTTTTTTTTCAGGCTTGACAGAGGGAAAATGAAACAGGAATGATGTCATGATTAAAACAAAAGCTACAGTTAGCAACAGATCAAAACACACACGGCCAAAGTGACTGGCACTGAACTGATCAACTGTTTAATGAAGTAGAAATCTCACCATTTATAATCAGAACAAGCCAGTCACAGCCGGGGAACAAGCTTTCGAACCACTCCAGGTTGTGTTGCTTGCAGCGCAGGTCCTCGTGTAACTTATTCAGCACTCTCCCAACCTGGCAATATTCACGTTGGCAGATAAGTTAAATTAGTAATGATCCTACTGCTGCTGAGTATATTGACTTTTTTCCCTCTGTTCATAGAAGCTTTTCCTTATGTGCTCAGATCTGGACTCTTGGCTTGTGTTTTTCTCTCCCTGTTTGTTTTT
>OOFC01051227.1:56331-112526 GCA_900323345.1 Pseudochromis fuscus
GGCCAATAATGTAATAACAGGCCAATAACGTAATAATTAATTACGTTATTGGCCAGTTATTATGATATCGGCCTATTACATTTCAAAAAGGGCAAATTTATTACATTATCAGCTGTTATTAAGTTATCGGCTGTTGTTACATTATTGCCTTCAACAAATATCTAGGAGCGTGATTAGCTGGATCGCCAATGAGAGCAGCGCTGAAGCCAAGTCTCATACAGATTAGGCACTGACCTCAGGTTCAAGGGTTAGTCCGCCTCCTCACTCCTCCCTTCATATCCAAATATGGTCACTTCTGGCGCCAGCTCCTGGCTTCAAAGTGCGCAAACCTATGAGTGACGTCACGTTAGCTTTGTCTGTTCTATATACTGTGTGTTGAGCATTTTCAAGCTACTTAGCCATCTACATACAGTCTATGGGACATACACATACATTTTTATAAGTGGGCATTGCTACTTCAAAAGCTTTTATTCACTCACTGTTCTCGGGTCAACATTTAATAATTCAATGCATAATCAAGGCAGTTGCAGCTTGTATGATGACCTGAGATGAATGGAGGAGGCTGCCATGTTGGTGGAGGAGGTTGAGAGGAGGGCCTGTGTCTTTGTGTGTTTTTATGTGCGTGTATTTACTGACCGGAGTTTTAATTTGCATTCACTTCCACTCTGCACCACAAATGTGCACATGTTTTTGTGTGTGTTTGAGCACAACAGTTGATGTGCATGTTAGAGCCGCAAGTGCAATACCGCCATCTATCTCAGTGCTCTTCATTAGAAAAAGAAAAATAACTGTTTTGCGCTTTGTTCCCTTCAACATCAGGAGTTGCTGGCGAATCCTCTGTTTGCTGCTGCACTCGACCAGCGTCTCAACGGGACGGGATGGACGGCGGAGCTTCTGGCTAACTTCTTGTACAACGGGCCTCCTGAAGATCGTCCACCCGGCATGCCCCCGAATGACTGGCGGGATGTTTATAACACCACAACCCAAACCTTAAAGCTTCTCTCCACCTTCCTTGGGGTATGTCATTTAAGTAAACCTCACAAACATGCCTATTACTTCCCCACTGGACCTCTTCGGATTTGATTTTATAAAATAGCGTGTCCTCTGACATTTAAGTTTTGTCAAAGACGTAATTTTCGCTGCTAATGGCTACACATTGTTTTTGTTTTTTGGCCTTGCACTGCTGTTCTTTTCAAGTCCTTTTCTCCCTGTTATTTATATGGTTTATCTGATAGTACTCATGTGATTTCTTTAGTGGAAGTTGTCATTAAAAATAAGTGCTGCATGACCTTTAAAATGCTCAAACAAAACTGTCTACTGGGAAAAAAAATCACCTTTTTTCCACGACTTCAGTCAATCCAAGCCACGTAGCAGCATCTTACATCTCAACCACAGCTGACAATTTATTTTATTGCATCAGTGGTAATTTTCCAGTGGTGAAGTATAAAAGATTTGCAGTGTAGGCTATCTAATTACCCACAAATCTTTTACTTTTTGCCCGATCGGTGTTTTAAGTCTTGTATTCCTCACATAATTGCCGCCTTAGTTTAATTTGCTCCTGTCTTTCTGTTCACAACTGTCACACAACTCTGGCAGAACATCAGGGGTGCTGCACACAGGGTGCTTTGCATCTAAGACACAATGTGTCCATGTTTAGCACAATGAATTTTTCTTTTCCTTTTTTGCTGCAGTGTCTATGCTCGGCTATTCGATTCAAAATCAAGGCTGCGTCTTTTTTTTATCTCACTCAGTTTCTCAGCTTTTGTGTTTTCAGAGAACAAGCATAAAAAAAGGCTTTGGTCTTTTGTTCATTAATATCCTTTACTTAACGAAATGTCACAGGAAGATCTTGTCATTACGTTCCTTCCCTGATAGTCATAAGAAAACGTTTTTTTTATGGGCTGTGGTGAATCTGAAATGGCAACAGGCTGAGTTGTCTCTAAGTAGGAACACACACATTGTTGACATTGATATATTGATTGTGGCACAGTTTGCAGGGAAACCTTTCTTTGTCGACATTGTGTGATCAAGCCCACACTCACCCCCTGCCACTCACACACTCACACACATAATATCAATCCACACTCATGGTAGGTTTGCCCCTTGGGGTTATCCATACACAGCCAATGAAATTCCAACATAATGCTTTCTGTTTTCTGGACTAATGGAAATTGAATGTCTCTGATACAGGAAGTTATCCGACATGTTTTTGGAAAATATCCTCTTTCAGTCAAGGGACACAGAGCGTTAAAGCCCAGATTGACAACCATTCAATTTAGTTCTGCAATGATACACTTCATACTCTTTACACTTTAGTGCAAAATAGCATTGAGTTTATACTTTTTGGAAAACATAAAATTGAAATGAGGAAATTTTGTTGTGCATCTAATGAATTCCATAATTTACCCTGATTTAATTAGTTTTTTTTTGGCCACTGCTTGTTTCAGAATAAATGGAGAAAAACAGGCCAACACGTGTCAAATGTGCAAACACAATACATAGAGGATAACTGATAATGTGTGCTCACAAATTAGTATCCGAAAAAATAATAACCGGTGAGAGGAAATTATTAACTAAAGGTCAAAGCCCAACAATTTATGGTCATTTTATAATTGGCACCATTTCTCTGTGTGGTGCCACCACCAGCAACAACACTGAGGAGTCAGGCTGTGTTTCTTTAACAGCATCAACACAAAACTGTGTCACAAATTGAAATTATAAGATGCCCTAGATTGTGATTGGTGAATTAAAACAATATATTTTCTTGACCTTAGCTAGGTCCCAAAGCACCTTACATGGCACCTCATTTACCCATTCACACACACTCACCAATGGCTACCGAGCTGCCATACAAGGCGCTAGCCACTATTGGGCCCAACTTAGGGTTCAGTGTCTTGCCCAAGGACACTTTGACACGTGGACAGGAAGAACCGGGGATCGAACCCACAATCTTAGGCGACCCACTCTACCACCTGTGCCACAGCCGCCCCCAGTATATTTCATGGGGACCCACTTATGTTGAAACCATCACTGCACCAGCTTGGCCACCGTCAGCATGATGCAACCATGACTGTGCATGTGTTTCAATGAGGCCCAGATGGGATCGTTGAGCTATTAGTGGGGCCAGCTTCTCAGTGTAGAGCTGGAGTCAGAACCAAAATGCATAAACATGAGTTGTCTATTTGTCGAGAAATGTCTGGGTGTGGATATTCAAAGACAGAAGATTATATTTAGTAAAGCTCATCCTGTAATGATGAGGTAAAAATAAATATTTACTATCCTTGAATTAATCAAATGATGTCGTCCCTGTACTCAGAATTATATGTGACATTTTCAATCCTTATATTTCATGCTGCACTGTCCCAGACTCAGGGCTCGTGTAACTATTCCCCGCTCTGATTCGCTCACTGTGTCTGTACCAAACAAATGGTGTTTGCTGTGATATTTGTTTCCCACCATAGCTTGATATAGAATCCAGATTCCTGAGGGAGAAATGATAAAACTATTGCAGCACTGAGATGTGTGGACAGCTGTCAGGTGTGACTGCCTCCCAGGATGGCTAGCTCATTATCGTCTCATGAAACAGGGGGACAAGGCTACAAAACAGGGGAGTGCTAGCAAGGCTGTATCTCATTTGCTTGTCTCTGCTGAAGCCCAAAACATTTCCCACCCCCTGGCAGCTCCAGATAATTTGGAGCTACACTCTGTGTGGTTTAGTCAATAGCTGAGTGACATTTTTTTGTTGCTAAATATCCATCTGCCATTCTGCCAGTGAGTTCAGGCCTGTGTTTTATTCCCTTTTTTGTGGATACTAAAGATTTTTTTATAAAGAGAAGGATTTACTGTAGAAATGTTAGGAATATAGAAGAGTGTGGCGTTTTTATGATACCTCTGTGTTTCTCCTTGACAGTGTGTAGATCTGAATAAGTTCGAGGCAGCCCCCTCAGAAACCCATCTGGTGAACAAAGCCTTGGAGCTCCTGAAAAATGATACGTTCTGGGCCAGCGTTGTCTTTGAAAACCTCCAGCCAGACTCCAGCCAACCCCCTCCTTATGTCAAGTACAAAATCCGCATGGACATCGATGAGGTCGAGCGTACCAACAAACTAAAAGAGAGGTATGAGTTGAAAACAAATCTGGGGCTGTTATTGTACCTTGAAATAAATTGCTTTTTTTTTTTTTTTTTATTAAATAACCTTTTTTAGTGACTGTTTCCATGTCCTAAGGTATAGTTTGAAAGATTTTTCTTCAGACAGAACCAAGATACTAAGTTTTCTTATGCTAACTGTTTCCTTGCCATAGTATCATATTTAACTTTAGCTAAGATAAAAAAATCTGCCAACAACAACAGTAGAAATTCAGTAACTAAAGCCCAGAGAGCGGATGTTTCTTTGTGAAGTTTAATTAAACTCTTTAAAACCAAATGTGTCGCCGGTGACACACCTACACAAGCGACTTTGGATTATCGTAATTACATCACGGTTTGAGCAATCGGAAAAGTTCAAAGGGTTTCTGAGAGCTGAGACGTTGCACTTTACAGTCAATATGGTGTCATTACGGTAATTTCACTTGAGCCTCTCCCAGAAGTCCACAAAGTAGCCCAAAAGGACAAATAGAAGAAAAACACCAAATTGATTTTAGAAACTGAAAACAAAAACATTGCAATTGTACATGAATGTTAGACTTTGCATCTTAGATTTGAATTTGAAATCAAAAAGTCCAGGTGGACATTTGGAGGCTCAGGTGTTAAAGAGTTAATAAGCTTTTGCAGAAGGACTCAAACGATACAACACGGTACCTGACAAAGAGTGAAAGTTGCACAGTCTAAACTTCAGCGTGTAGGCGTAGCTACACTTGTGCCTCAGTGGACACTTCTCATTCCCATGAACAAAAGGCTTCAGTTGTTTTGACTGGTGAGATACAAGGAGTGAGCTGTGTGGGTACTTCATACCACGGCCTTGGATCCCATTCAGTACAAGCAGTCACACAAAGAATAGAGCACAAAATAAAATAACAGGAAGTCCATTACACCGACACCTCTGAAGCACAACAACTAACAGATCCTAGGTTGTTTTAATGAGGACCAGCCTTTGAAGTCTTTATTCTAAGCTCAGCTGTTAGCAAGCTGATTTTAGTTTAATAATAAACTAAATATAAAAGAGTGGTGTAAATCTTCACATCAAATTTATGGCAAGAAACCCAAATGTAACATTTTGTTAAAATACCTGGTTCTGTTGGTATTTTGTTTTATTCTGTATCTATATAAATCCTTATTTTTTCTATATGTTTTATTGTATATCTGTAATTTGTGTACATTTTTGTTAATTATTTAAATTCTCATCATATCTTATCGTATCGTATCGTATCGTTATCGTATCTTATCGTATCTTATCGTATCTTATCTTATCGTATCGTATTGTATTGTATCTTATCGTATCGTATCGTATCGTATCTTTCCCAAATTGTACAAATTTCCTAAAAGCCAAACTCTTAAAGACGTAAAAAGTTCATGGTCAATATACAGAACATGACTTAAATTAACAATTCATGGAAATGTTTGAAAAAAAAGAGCTAATACATCTAAGATATCCATCTCCAAATCTCAGTCCTGAAGCAGAATCCCCCCATCATGGACGGTTTCATGAACACCACCATTTTAAATAGTTCAACCAATAGGTTTTCTTAGTGGTTGAATATCTCTGACATCACATGGACTCGACTTGTTGAAGCTATGACACATAAACCCTCACAAACATTTTCATAAATGATCGTATATGCCAGAAATAATCTCTCAATATTAACAAGCTGTCAACCTCTGTATGTATTTACATTCCAGTTTCCATTACTTTAAAGAAATACTGTGTTGCGTCTTCCTATCAACTCACCAACGGATCAGTCTTTTGGAGTTTACTGTGGAGCTATACGACCTCTAAAATACCCAGGCAGTATTTCTGACCATTCTGGTTGTCGTTTACTTGCCCTTTGCTAAGACACATCATGGTCTGTCTTCTTTTAATAAGGTCATGGTCTCCCGGAGCCAGAGACAACTCCTTTAACGACCTGCGCTATATCTGGGGAGGCTTCGCCTACCTGCAGGATATGATAGACCACGGCATTATACGAGTGCAAACATCCAAGACCCAACCTCTCGGTGTTTTTCTCCAGCAGATGCCATATCCTTGTTTTGTGGATGACGCGTGAGTATACAAAAGCTTTTTTATTTATTTTTTTCTTGTGATTAGAGGAAGAGGAAAGAGGTATTAGGGCAATACATTTCTGTTTACTCTGGGGAGTTGCCACTCACTGCCACTATGTAGTTGAGTTATGGTCTTGTCGGCCACTTAGGCCCTTTCAGATTTCCCCCGTGGAAAGATGCTTCCTCTTTCTTACCCTATTCTGTAATGTGTTGTTCTGCTAGTGTCCTGTGCTCCCATTGATCACACACAAAGGAAACATGCTGTGTCAACAAAGTAAATAATACAAAAAAAAATAAAAATCCAGAACTTTGGAGGGTACATTTAATCATTAATTAAGGATCAGCAAGGGAGAAGAAATAAAAGAAGGCAGCGAGAGGGAAACAGTGGGCTAAAACTATTGATTTTGTCAAACCACAGGAAATTCCTGAATAGTCGGTGGATGTTGAATTATTTAAGCGACCACTCCGAGTCCCTTCCTTCCTCGTATTTCACTCTCAGCAAAGCGCCGAGTCCAACATGTGCACCAACTGATAGCAGCTCTACATCTGTGTTGCATATGTATCCATTGATAGAGAGCTGGCTTTTATCATGTTAGATCATTCACCTTGGGACATGAATGATGCCGTATCACACTGGATCTTCCACAGCCAAGATTTCCTCAGAGTCTGGGAAATTACTCCCATCCACACAACATTATGATCTCCATTAATAAAGGAAAAGCCCAGTGATGCCATCAAGAGAAAAGATAATTACCAGGGAGATTTAAGTCCAACAACACAATACCGCCCTTTCACTGCACACAAAAATATTCACAACCCGTGGGAAAATACACTTCCAGAGATTAGGGATCTAATTTTGAAATATTATATGCTTTGGATAGCAGTGAATTTACAGGGATTCAACCTTCAGGGGGTGTTTGGATCAACATATTTAAAGAGGCCAAAGCAAAAAAAAAGAAAATTATGACTTCATATTGAAGATACATTTAGGCAAGCATGCTGCGGTTGAGTATACAAGTGGTGAATAATAATGCCCTATACCGTGTGTTTGTCTCAGACACAGAGAAAACAAAAAGCCATTAGTGCAGCGAAAACTAGATTGAAAGTGGCTCTATTGATTTGGCTTTCATCATCTGGGGTTTCTGTTGGTTTACCATAAAGTTATTATTTCCCCTTCTGATTTATATTCACATTTCGGCTTGAAGATTAAATGCAGCTTCACTGCTTTGCACTTCATTTTGTCGCTGATTAAATAAACCTGGTTTAAGACACATATTTCATATTTGTTTTAACTGCCTAAGTGGGTGCACTAGGTTTAGCATGGCAGGCGACAATGCAGTTTCAGAGCTACTAATTAGAGGGAAGCCGAACTGAACTACTGCACCCAGTGGAGATATTTATTTGAAAGCATTAGCTCCATTTCAAATAAAGTACAAACCAATCATCGCCTCGATATTTCACAGAATACAATAGTCCGAGGATGACAGACATATTCACCATTGCATTTTCTTCTTATATGTCTTTTTCCCAATACAATAACGATTTAGCAGCAGAATCCTCCATGTGTTAGTAATACACCGTTTCAGAGGCACAATTTCCTTTTCATTATCATTTACAACTCATTGTTGTGATAATGATCTGAAATTAGACAGTCATGGTACAGCTTATTTGCTCATGCCGGCCCCGTCGCCTCGGTGCCCATCTTCCCTAAAACAAAGGATTAATAATTACAGAAGATAAATAGGAGCCATAAAGCACCGCAATACCCTCAGTCCCTCCACCATTTACTCTTTCGCCTGCCGAGACGTTTGGGCATTTCTATAAATTATTAACAATTGAAAAATGCTTTTTCATTCATAAATAATTGAGAGTGAAATCACACAAAGGAAGATGTGCTAAAACACAGAAAGGCATGATGGGGGAGAACTTTGGTGGTAATTACTTTCATCTTGAACTGTGTGTCACCGAGTAAAAAAATAAAAGAGGGGAAGGACATTTCAGATGTTTGTGGTTGGAAATTTAATTTTGTCAGGAAAAGGTGGGAGGAAGTAGGACCCAAAGATGTCGATCTTTAGTAACACAAAAAGGTCTTTAATAAAAGACATCAACACAAAGCGCTGCACAAAAATGGCAGGAGAAAAATACAAAACTGAACCAAGAGTCCAAACACTAGAAAAAACCAAAACTACTGGGGGAAACTCAAAACTTCAAAACCCCAAGAACAAAAACCAAAACCCGGGAGTAAAACACAGGTGTGACCAACAGGAAACAAGAACACAAGACTCAAAAAATAAAACAGGAAGTGACAAAACAGAAAACACTGAAAACACGCAGGACATGAAACACCAGACTAAGAGGACATGACAACCATAGAACAATCACAAGAAAATACCACTAAACACAAAAACCCCAGGAAAACAAACTAGAAATACAGATCGTGACTATATGACTATATGACTCTATTAAAAGAAAATGTAGATGTATAATTTATAGATGTTACTCAGCAACATATCGTTTTTTCTTAGGTTTGACAATATCGTGACATATTTTGACAGCAGCAGCAAACCTGTTGCCAAACACACCATTAGTTTCACTGAGGCCTTATCGTGGTTTTCTTTTTATCTCACTTCCTGTTTCATCTCCCAGAAACAGTATTCCTCCTCCACTGATAAACTTCAGCTAACAAGCCTTTATCATCAGCGCTGACCCCAACACTCATCATCAGACCTGCTTCAGAAATCATTTCCTTTTTGTGTCCCTCATTTCCTCCTCAAAGCTTTTTTTTTTTTGGGCGGTAACACACTGGATGAACTCGCAGCAATCTGGGCTACTTCAACCACCGCTGACCCCGTTGGCATTTTGAACCTGAGATAACCAAACAGCTCCCACCGTCTACGTATTCCCGCTGTGCCCGGGCCCGCGATGACAGCCTGGGATAAAGCTTGACCCCCGTCAGGCCCCGATAGCACATAAACTGGCCCTTTATCAGCGGCCTCTACGCCGCCGCACGCTCCTGAATCAGAAGCGTGGCGTGTTCGGATCCTGAGGCTGTGTTCGCCATCGACAGATCTTTCTCATTCACATGGGCTTGATGTTAGATAATAATACAGGCCTGCAGTGGACATGAGGACATGTAAGGGGGATATACTTATGTCCATCTACAGTGGCTAATTAAAGTGAAGTGCGCGCTGAGAGTGGCTGAAAAAGCTGAGCATCATTAAAACATCTGAGGCATAACATAACAAGCAAAATGAGCTGTTTCATGTTTATAATGGCGTGCTGTATTAATGGCATCGGGAAATGTTCCTCCCTGTACTTTAAAGGACGTCTCTGTAGTCACAGCTGACAAAGAGCTTTTAATATTGTATACTCTAATTCCAGTAAAAAAAAAAAAAAATCCATGTTTCCCCCTCAGGAAACACAGAGACAAAAACACCTTTACTTATTTAGCCTCCTGAACCGTCTAAAGACTCAAGATCCTCAGCTGCTTTATGATTGCAAATCGTCATTATTATGATGCTAAATAGTCAGATGGTGAAGTTACTGTGCAGCCACATGGCACACTGATCATGCTGGACCTGCATCCACATTAAGAGATGTGCTTAATGAGTTTGTTTATGCGTTTGACACTTTTGAAGACAGAGGATTTTGTAGCATCAGATGGCAGATGCTGCAGTTTTCATATCATCCAAAGCAGTTAAAGTGCTGGTGCATTTGTAATGTGGCGTACAATCAAGTACAGGCTGTTTCAGGATTATTGTGTAACTGGGTGAAGGCTAGATCTGCTGCTGTCGTCCCTGAAAGTTGAGACACCACTTTTTGGGTTTACTGTTACTATATCTATACATTTGTAATATCTAACAGGGAGTGTGCTTCAGGAGGCATCAGCAAAAAGACATACATAAATAATAAAGTCAGTTTTCAGCACACAGTAGAAACTTTAAAACCTGTAGGACACATTTAAAGTGTACTCGCTAAATTATTCTCTTTCTAGTATTAATAGGATTTTACTGTAAACAGCTTTTAAAAATCTGAAGAAGTACATCCCACCATCTTTAATCTTTTATGTGAAGAACATTCATCCAAACTAATCAGCCTTTAGTAAAATAATATTTTAGTTAGTTTGTTGACAGTCGTCCACAAAAAACTTCATGAAAAGATGAAAATAAATTCTCAAAGATTTTAATTAATGCCTATTTTTTTTTTAAAAATGACTCCGGTGCATTGTAAAAACTACCTTCATTTATTTGGCTTATCAATCACAGGACAAAACTGTGTGTGAGGACACTGTGGTGAGGGACATTTCCAAACCTCGTAGCTGTCCCAGGAGCTCACTGGTCTCAATAACTGAGAAATTGTAGAAGTGTCGAACCATCTGGATCCCACTGAGATTTCAGCCAAACTTTGAAACCGAGCAAGAAGTTTCTTGGTCAAGCATCCAACGCTGACTCTAATTGAGCTTCAGAAGTCCTCTGCAGAGATGAGAGATCTGCAGGAATTATGAACATCTCAGCAGCCCTCTGTCAATTAGGCCTTTCTGGCAACGTGACGGGATGGACGCTGTTCTTGAGTTCGGGGCGTATGACAGCACCGCTTTGAGTTTGAAAATATTTAAAAGACTCAGAAAGCATGAAGGGGAAAAAAAAAATCGTTGTTCCTATGAGATAAAAATCTAACAAAAACCTATGGGGGAAAACAGCATGGCGGCGTTGTCTTCCCGCGGGGGTGGTTCTGAATGTCAGTCACAGGGAGATGGTTGTAGCAATGTAGTTTTTTATTTCAAATAAAATGTGCTGAAGGAAGGAAAAATGTGTAACTGTCCGTATACTTATGGTCTCATTTTCTTATAATCCTGTTATTAATATTTAATTGTAGGAAATATTAAAATCCATTTCAAATAATCCTGTGGACGTATGCCAGATTATTAAGATTGTATGAATAACAAACCTTAAAATGCAGCTACACTGTAACTTGTAGATGTGATCATGCTGTTAGATAACAAATAATAAAAACCACATAACATAGAAAATGTTGAGACCTCTTTATGTCAGATCCACATATGCATTTCTCCATTTGTACCAACAATAGAATAATCCTTATTTTAAAAGGCCTGTTCCCGTCGATGAATTACTTATTTCTCACCAACTAAGGAACTCAATGGTATATTTGCTCAAAAGGAGACCGGATTTATTTATTTTTTTCTACAGCATAGTACGCCAACCTCTGGGGAGGCTGTGCTCTACTATCTCTCGATTTACTGAGAAATCTGCTTCCCTAAATTTAGGTCAGCCTGCCAATGTAAGTGGAGCCCTGCAACACAGACCCGCCTGGAGTTCTATTACTTAAGCACCTTTGATCGATCAGCGAATGTATAATTCAAGAGCATCTGGTGGCAAGGTTGTCAGTGTCAGACACGGTGTGCATGACTGATCTCTTCCCCTCCGGTGCTAGAAGTCACAGAAGGAGTTAACTCACACAGGCTGTCAGCTGTTACAAAGACGTCGGGGTAGAATCGGGAGCAGATAATAACAGAATTAGCATTCAAGTCGGCGCGCTCGCTACTCGAGGCTGCTTACCTCTTTAGAAAAGGTGTTAATGTATCAATTAGCAGAGCATTGATCCTGAAATTTTGGGTTCAAAGAGGCGATTTTATCCGTGTGCTCTTGTGTAGGAGTTTGGTTTGAGTTGCGTCTGAACTTTCAGAACCTCCGTGTCAACCAATCCCTTCCTGCGGCTTTCAAGACCTCGTTTGAAAAGCGATCCTTCCCACGAGGGCAGCGCGAGTGTCCTCAAAAACAAGTGTGTCTCTCTCTCATTCAAGTTCTCGTGTAACTGAACTTCCTCCTCGGTGCAACTAAGTTAATCTCTTTGATGTGTTGGCATCCTGTCCGGTACCTCCATCGTTAGCCGATCGACATAATATTTAACTAAAACTGACACAGGAAATGGTTCGACTTCAAATGTCGACTTCCCTTTAAACTTTTCAAAATGTCAAGATACAATAACACAAAAGATGTTAGATAACTATTGGAAAACTATTTTAGAGCTAAAATGAATAGAAGAGAAACAAAGCCTCCGATAAAAGCACTTACGCCGAGCTAACTAGCAATTAAGGGAAGTAGATGTTTAAGTGAAACTCTTGGCAGGGATTCAAAAAGTGAAAGAAAAAGAAGTTGACCAGAAGTATAGGAGAAATTCATTTCATGCAAATGTACAGGAAGTGTACTTTGATCAATTGTTTGTTAAATTGCTTGAAAGACGAGCTTCGTTCCACCAATTACTGCAGATTCACTTTGTCTTTTCATTTGTGCTGAACGCTGCTTGGCTTGCATTATATGCCCCGTATTTATGGACTGCAAGCATAAGTGATATGTGGGATCTATACTTTGTCAAAATGTATTTGATGTCTCTCCTTCAGCATCTAATAAAGCACAGGAAGCACTTTGTTATATTGGCAGTGGAGGAGATATTGACATGGCATTTTGGTGGCATTATGAAGCTGGTTTAATATCGTCTTATTGTGTTGTAACAGCATCAAATCGTACATCATCTCTGGCATGAGGTGAAGCACTAAATGCTCAATTGAGCTGATGCGCCAAGTTTACAAAGGTTAGCACGGCGTAAAAATGGTAACACTTTGAAAGGTATTGAATCTATAGTCTCAAGTCCAATGGTCGTGATCGTCACGATGATTTTAACGCTTTATCTTTTACAAAAAAAAATCATCCAACCACCAATGTGTTTATGTTTTCACCTGCTAAAAACTACCAACAGATCTTGATGAATTGTTCCTATTTCACCACAAGAGGGCAACAGTGTTCATTTGTAGCATCAACACACCTGGATTATGGTAAATGGTAAATGGAGTACATTTATATAGTGCTTTCATGACCTAAGCTAGGTCCCAAAGCGCTTTACATGGCAACTCATTCACCCATTCACACACACACCAATGGCTACAGAGCTGCCATGCAAGGCGCTAGCCACCATTGGGAGCAACTTAGGGTTCAGTGTCTTGCCCAAGGACACTTTGACATGTGGACAGGAGGAGCAGGAGGAGCCGGAGATCGAACCCACAATCTTACGATTCAAAGGCGACCCACTCTACCACCTGAGCCACAGCCGCCCACAATAAATTATATACCCGGCTTTAAAAATGTACAACTCTTTTGTTGAAGTATACAGTCGTGTATTTATACTGCAGACTGGACAAAAATAGGTAGGGTATTCGCATACTTAAAAATTTTTCCAGGTTGCTTGGCACTACTCACCTTTTCCTTGTTTTCTATGAGTGTGTAGATTTTGTTGTCAGCTCTAGGAGTCATGAAATCTCCATACACAACAGGATGACAGGGGACAACCTTTTCAAAGCAGCAGTCAAACTCCTGAATGCAGTCCTTCAGGAGCCTGTGGAACCAGTCCCTGTCCTCAGCACACACCAGACGATCCTGGAAAACCCGGCAGCTTTCGTGGTACCACAGCTGCAGCAGCTTTAATTTATCCTGAAAACAACCAAAGGACAAGAATTTTCACACGGGGTTTTTCAAAAATCCCTTGAGTTGTTTCCCTTTAGTTCAAATGGTTTCATCTGCTATTATTTCATGTGTCACATCTGTTTTGGTTTTGCAAACCTAAGTCATGCAGTGCACTGCTCATTCCAGTCTTATAGTATATTTAATTTGATCAATTTAAAGGTTAAAGTACCTCATGAGTAAAGAGATCTGGGATGAGGCTAATATGTCATTTGAGTGATGTGATCATTTAATAATAATCATTAAGTTGGTACCTCTATCATGCCAGCCTCAGCCATGAGGATGCCCTGGAAGACCTTGGACAGGTCTCTGAGGTTAAAGGTGTAATGGGACTTGGCTGGAGTTGGGAGGAGCTGGGCGGTAATGGTAGAGTAAACTCGGATGGTGGCATCTACAAGAGACTCATTCAGCGGCTGGATTTCTGGGACAGGCTCTGGAAAAAAAACAGAAAGAAGAAATTGTATTTAAGCTGTGTACAATAGAAAAACAAAGCTGATTAGATACACTTTAACAAGCACTGGTCCTAAATTGATGTTTTTAAATACCTTCTATATTTGTGAAACACCTGGACAAGAATTTAAAACTACTGTGACTTCTCGTGTTACAGACATATTACTAACTCAGGCTGAGTATTAAGCAACATCATTTTACTTTCTTCTCTGTCTCCCTGACTTACTGCCTGTTTCCCTTTTACTCATATTTCCACCTGAAAGACAACAGAGATTAAGTTAGATACTTTTTCACAAGCTAATAAAGTTACTCTGTATCCTGCAGTCACTGAAAACTAATCTTGAATTCAAACACATCATCAGCCATGACTCACTCATCCAACTCCCCAGAATGGTGGAGAAAATCTTCTTCTTGCTGGCGTTCTCCAGTTCAGTAAAGGACAAGAAGTTGAAGTGGCGTGTGAATCGCTGGGTTACGGGGTTTCGCCCTCCACCCGGGGGTCCCATGGCACAGGCAAAATTAATATCCACAAGATGCCTGAAAGTCCCTGTGTGAAAATGTTAGGTAACACAAAACAGTCATGAATGTGTCACATTTCGGATCCAAAACGCTGCAACTAAGAAAAAATGTTAATGACATTTGCTTGTGTATTTGTATGTTCTCACCTATCTGCCTCCTGTCATACCAGCCACCGTGGTCCATTCCCTGCCTCAGCAGCTCAATAGGAGGCTGAGCACCGTAAGTCTCCAACATGGGCATGTTGAGGTCATCAATGAAGAAGATAAAGTGTTTCCCTGCTGGAGGTCCAAACACACCTTTCCGTCTGACACACAGGAACATGCAACAATCAAAAGCCAAGTCTGAAACATACTGTGCAGATAATACGTAGAGCTGGGATTGATAGAGTGCACCATCCACCTTTTGTCTAGTTTGCTGTCAATGTAATCTTGAGTCTGGTTGGCTGAGGTGCGGGCGGAGAACATGAGGAAGTGTGTGATGTATTCAGCAGGCATGTTCTTCAGCAGTTTGTCCGACACGGTCAGGGTCTTTCCTGTGCCAGTTGGACCAATACACAGCACCTGGATCACACACACACAGTCAAACATAATCAAACTGTGGCTTTTCAGAAAGAGGAAAACACTAGAAACAATTCAAAACATGGATAGGAATTTTGTGTAAAATGTTAAGCATCTCGCTTTTACCGTTCCCAACCAAACCATAACTATTTCAACTACCGTATTTTTCGGACCATAAGGAGCCCTGGATTATAAGGCGCACTATCAACAAACGAGAATGAAAGGGTCTATTTTCATACATAAGGTGCTCCGGATTATAAGGCGCCTTAAGCGACTGTCTCTTAACAGGTGCCATTTTGGGGTCCTTATACACACCGTAATATTGTGTTTATTTATTTATTAAAAAGGATCCCCATTACCTGTTGCCAATAGCACCAGCTAGTCTTCCTGGGGTCTGAAATAATGTGTATCAGCGGAGTAATATGTACTGTGATACGTATTACTCCGCACGGCTCCCGACTATGGTAGCTCCGACAATCCATCAAGCGGTGCGGCTTCGTAGTTTACCAAAGTCGTACTAAAACATTTTGACAGATTTTTGAGCGCCGTGCACCACCATAAAATCGGTACGAGCTCAGTAAACACAACCAGAATTAATACATAAGGTGCACTGTCGATTTTTCAGAAAATTAAAGGCTTTTAAGTGTGCCTTATAATCCGAAAAATACGGTACTATAAAGCAGTTTTCCTCGACTTTATGGTGTTTCAGTTCATTCCTTTGGTTCTACAGCTCACAGTCTTCCTCATTTAATTCTGCTCTCATCAGCCATTTGTTCCCAAAAATGTATTGATGTACCCTCCTGGATGCTGCCTGCTGAAAACAAGCAACATATAAAGTTTGCAACTAGTCAGAAAAAATATGGAGCAATGATCAACTAAAGAGCTGGGCTTTTCAATAGTTGAAGGACACCAAAACAAACCTGAGCAGAGAGTGTATGTTGGGGTTAAATGTGTTTGGTTTCAAGCACAACTCCAAATGAAGGCAAATTTTCTGTCAGATGTTTGAATACACAACAAAAATGATGGGACCTGTTTGCAATGAAATTTGCAAGGAAGGTCAGACTAAGTCTGTGTGTGTTGTTACAGCTTTTCCACCACCTACAGGTGCTGAGAAATGAATTAAAACAGCCTTGACATACTGTCTGGTCCAAAGTGCAAATCGTAGTTGTCTTTACAAGAGCAATCATTCAACCATGACATCCACAAACACTGCTAAATAACTACTGCTTTTGAAGGCACAATAAACACTTTCAGAATGTTGTGCTGTATTATCTACATTATCACATTAAAGTATGTGAAGAAGACACTGACCAATAACTTTGCAAAACTACGACTTGTCATGACCTACATTTATTCCCTTCATCATGAAGTTACAGAGAACTGAAGGTAAAATAGCAGTATTCACACAGAGATGCACAATAGTATTCCATCATTCACATGTCAAAAAGCCATAAACTTCCAAAATGTAAAACTGTCAGAAAGCAGAACAGGTCTATAGTTAAAATGTCTGCAGTGGAGAGAAGGATACACCTACACTTTGTCACTGATGGAAAACACACATCTGCTGCTGCCCTGCCAACTCAGACTCCGTCCACACTTCATTACTCATCTTTGGATAATTTAGCTTTAATTTGTTCCATTTCAGTCTTAATGTCATTTAATTCAGTGCTTGATATCCAGCAAAGAACCACTTGAAAAAGCATTTTACTGGAGACTACATCCTACTTCGAGCTGCCACAATCACATTCACACTGATCTTGACAAGGCAGCGACTTTCTCTAATGACTGCTCGGTACAATGATTTAGGGTAATTTCTATTTAATAATCTTGTGATTCCATCCGTCCTTTCTTCCAAAACACTGTAGCACTGAAACAAGAATAATATGTTTTCAAAGATTTTTAACACAATTCAAACAGAATTAAGCCTTTTAAGATTGCAGTGAAATGGCATTTTGGGAATATCCAACTTGTGTATTGTATTTCCAGTGAAAACAAGGTATGTAGGTGGAACAACACATTTGATTGGACCATTGAAACACAATGAAACACCATATCTTATGTTAGGTTAACAGTACTGGACAAAATTAGTTGCATCCCTCCAAAACAAAAAAAAATTCCCCTACACGGGCTGCACATCCTTTATTATAAAATAGAAAACGGCTACGACTATTCAATCCAGCCACTTTAATACCCGTGTTTATCGTCACCTAGCAACCAAACTGAGGTGATGTTCAGAGTAAGAAGTGAAACATTTAAAACTCAACATCAGCATCAAAATCAACACTTTAGAGTAGGGTATTAATCTGAACTGTGCTGCTAACAGCGGGTTGATTGACAGGTGGATGTGATGCTGCTATTGGTTGTAATTTCTCTGGGTAAAGAAAATAAATGTGGTTGAACTTTGATGTAAGGCAGAGTTGATTTTGTAATTTTTTTGCTAACGTTGTTCAGTAAGTGAACAACCAGGACAACCAGTGATGGGATTAAAAAAAACATTTTTCAATCCAGGTTGGTTTTAAAACCTTTTTCCTCCCACTGTGTGTCTCCTCCCCCACTCTGCTTCCCCCAGGACAACCTGTTGGTCTTGCGGTCAGAGAAGAACGTCACGCTGAATGCCAGAAACAGTGAAGGCCAGCTAACCGGTCAGCTAACAGTGGGTGAGTTTCCAGTTGTTTCATATTGTACACATCTTCCTTTTGTGCCATTTCACCCCTGAAATGTTAAACTGCCTCCTGCCCTGGATAAAACACCTGGGGTTTAAACTCAGAGCTATGGTGCTTTGGTACATTGTTGTTTACAGCTTGGCCATTTTTTTTCTTTTGTGGTCAGTTTATTAAAAACTGATCAGTATTAATAACTTTAATGGATATTAGCACAACAGTATATCTTCCAGTTCTGCTTAATCATCTCTGCAGCTCACTCTGCGGTTGCATTCAGACACTAACCTTTGGTGCTCTTATTGAAAGGGCAATGAATTCCTCTTATTATCATCAGGTTCAACCATCAGTCAGTCCAAATTACCAGAGTCATTTACATGATTAATGACCACTGGAAAGCAAATGACCTGCTTATTACCATTAATAGCTATTGATCTTAGCCAACATAAGTAGAAAGTTGATGCTGATTTGACAAGACTGGTGATATGACACGTTTTGGTCACGCTTGACCTTCCTCCGAAAATTAGTGCCTGCTTTTGTAGAAAGTGCATTTTGTCTGAAATGAGATGAAACTTGGCGAGAATAATTAAATTCCCCAGCCGTTGCGGCCCATGGATTAATGGACGAGAGAGGCGGAGAGAGCGAGAAAAGGGAGATGTTAGAAATCTCTGCATGCACATCTGGAAAAACACCAAAGTCTGGAGAGCAGGAATTAATATTCCTCACCAGCGGAACAGATTACTGATTTGTCCTCATTCATTGTAAAAGCATGGCTGATCCAACTTTGTTAGGCGCCTTTCATTTGCAGAGCAAGCACTCCACAAAGTATTTCAGATTGTTAATAGTGTTACATGCCCAAACATAGCTTCCCAAAGCTGATTTACAAGCCCAGAGACGCACAAAGCAACCTCTATTTGACAGTTTGCTATTTTCACAAAGTGAAAGTTGTTAGCATTGCAGACTAATAAAACTTTTTAGGTGAAAGCTTGTTCTCAAATACACAATTATCAAACAAAAGCTTACAGTTAATCTGGGAGATATTCAGAAAATATTGAACAATGCGGATACATAGAGTTGTTTCCAGATTACAAATGTGTTTTTCTTTTTTTTTTTTTTTTCTTTTTTTTTGCAGGACCTGAGGCTGTGGAGGCCCAGTGTCAGAGGCTGGAGGTGCGAAGCAAAGATGGAGGAAGACTACTGTTCACTGCAGATGAGGAGGAGGTCATCATGACCACAGAAAAGTTCACAGTCACAGGTAAACTGATTGTTTTGATGTCTGAAAGGAACAAACAGTGAGCATTGATGTGAGTGGAAGTAATTGCACTGAACTCAGAGGTTTGGTACTCAAAGAAATAAAAGACAATATAACAATGTATGTAAACCATTCGTAAACATATTTTTGTACATTTTTATCAACAGGCTCGGACGGTGCCGTCTTTGGACACTCGGTGGAAACTCCCCTGATCCAGGCGAGGGCTTCTGAAGACCTGAAGTAAGTTCATATTCAGTGACTTTCCAGAAATTCATTAAAGTTTAATGTCATATGTTCATATCCTGTTAAATTAAAATTAAGATCTTTAAATAATGATGATAAATGTTCCATGGCATTTCAAAGTCGATGGCTGTGCTTTGAAAGAAAAAAGTGCCAGGAACCATTATTCTTCAGTATCATTACCTCAAGCACTCTCTCGTACTCTCAAGCATCCACTAGTTGCCTTGTTATCACACAAATTTAAAACTAGATTTGACCATTATATTAATTTCACAGCCGAGGGGTAAGCTAATTTGTTAGTTATTCTCTATCGCAGTCAGGAATTGATTAAAGCGTGGAGGGAGTATGGAGAAAGTGGGTGAGGTTGAGACTCTCTTGTGCATGAGATCCCCACTGCACTTTGCCTGAGGCTGCGAGCTCTGCGTCGGTCCATTAACGAGCTATAACGAGTGTGGTTTGTTGTCCACCTTACTGGTCCTGAAAGGAGGGCTGGGATCAAAGTTGGCAGAAAAAGCAGTGTTCTGGCAGCTAATTCCTCCAGAGTGAGAGGAATACTGATGAGTTTCACTTTAAAGCAGGCACACACACACACACACACACACACACACAGACTCAGCTCAGGGGTGACCATCTGCAATGTGGTCTAAATCTTAACGAGAGGCAACCGAACAGGAGACAGCCGAGACACGAAAACAGCACCGTGACGTTCACTTGAACAGGATTCGGATTTTTCTTTTATTCAAAAGCCCGTTTGATCAAAGCCATTTAATTGACGCACAATCAAAGTTTGATTTTTATTTTTGTTCAATTTAAAAACAGAAATTTTTCAAAAATGTCTAATGTTTCTGTCGCTGATGAATTCAGGAAATATTTTCCAAACAAGCAGATGTACAAACTGTACAGTCAAAGCCAAATAAACATTCCTTTTATCTAAACCCAATTTTCTTTCCAAAAACATCCTATGAAAGATTGTTTTATATTATTGAGTCATGCAGTCGTATTTAAAAAAACCCAAACAAACAGAGGAAATTGAATCATGTGGGCTTTTAATGACATGAATCCAAGCATAACAACATTTCTGTTATTTTTCTTATGGACTAATTGGGCTGTGGGCACAGTAAACAACATTACTGTGGTGGCATATCACTTGTAAATCTGTTTAAAAGCAGTATATATAAAAGTGACTGCTTGTTAATGGAGTTTACAGGAATGTGCACAGGATCTTCTGTGGTCCATGTTGAAATATAGTCCGTGTGAGGCTGTTTTAAATGCATTATATTTATTCTTTTTAAGTTTTACCAACATCTAAGGTTTCACTGCTTCGCTACAAGGGTGCTGCAATAATTTGTCAAAGTATTGCCAGCCAGGTCTTGTCTACTACACAACTTATATATCATAGAAACTGTACAATAGTAGTAGTGTTAATATTTTCTTATTTCCAAACAGCCATGCTTTCACAGTCAGTGAAACAGCATTCGTTTAGACCAGATATCGTTTCCTAGAATAACCCAGCCCTCAGACTACGCCTCAACTCTAATGGTGACATTGATGTAGATACATAGCTCTTAGTCTGTATCCCTATTTAATTTGACTTGACATTAACCCCCTGTCACCACCACGGAGCAGAAAATCTGCACTGCCTATAACTAGTGGCTCCAAAGTACCAAGCTTTTTATGATTACGTAAAATAGGAACTGGAACCACTTTTTTTTTTTTTAATTACACATTATCAGCACCACAATCAGAAAAGGCTGACTCTTATGTTATCACACAATGTGAATGTTGGTCACTTTGTGATAATCCAGCCAACATCACTGATTCAAGAATCTGATGGTGCATCTTTTTCAGTCAGCACAAATGAGCGTGGCCCCTCCCTCCACCTCCCCTAACGCTGGAGTTAAACCCTCAAATCGTGTGCCACCTGTCAGTAAAGCCCTCTGGATGATAAAGACACGGCTTGGCTTGTGTTGCCGTCGCCCTTCTTTCCCTCTTTTAAAGAAAGATCACTCTCTTTGTGATGTGTTTTATTTCTCTGCAAGCCAGTGGTAATCTGGGAGATGAACAGAGCAGAGAGGAAATCAAATTAACCCACCTGAGATCTTCCTCCTCTTTGAAGCACCTGTTCTTCTCCCTAAAATACTTTATCTGTGTACACTGGCAGTCACGTCTCTTTGTTTGTCATCATCATGCTACCTCCAATTAATTGAATATAATGAGCACGGTAATTCCATTGGTGATAAATTGCATTTTATTCGTGACTTTCAAACTGTTCTCAAAGTTTACTTGTGTATAAACGCACAGGGTTTGTACAGGTTTATTAGATTTATGAAAATGTTTGTGATACATTAAAACATGGCTGAATAAATAATAAAATGATATAAAAGTCATCTGATTAAAAAACAAAATACATTTGTTTTTATTGATGTATGTGCATAGAGTCCTCCAAAGAGTGTGATTTGGTGTGAAAAATTACTGAAACAGTATCTGGATTATAAAAAGGTTTTAGTGTCTCATACAAAGACAGTAGTGTTAAATATTTACCGTTGAGTGCTGTGATTGGTCCCTCCATAACTAATGGCACATTTACACTGGTACCTACTCGCTTCGCTTCGCTTCGGATCGCTCGGGATCGGCCCCATCGGTTGCATTTACATTGCTGAGGATAGTCCCTCCTCCATGTAGCTGGCCGTCATTCATGATGTCATGTTTTATGTGATTCTTTCATTTCTGACCGCGCCGTCCAGCTCCCGCTGAATTTTTTCATCAGCGACTAATGACAGAAAGGTTTGCACCTCGTCCTGAGTCCATGGGGCAGGATTTCTAACAGATGCCGTTTCTCTTCTTGTTGTTATTTCAAACACGTCTGCATGGTTTGTCGAAGATTTAAAAATGTTTGCGGGGACAGATTATGTGCCACACAGTGATGACACAACGATGCAGTGACGATTCTGACCAATAAGATTTTAGTACCTGCTCTGACCTGACCGGGTACTTTTTTTGGGAACCGCAGGAGAGGAGGTACGAAAAGTTGTACCAGGTACCAAGTTCCAGGTACTTTTTTACCAGTGGAAAGCGCCAAAACCGAAGGGAAGCGAGTAGATACCAGTGTAAATGCGCCATAACATCCTCGATTTCCCTCTCGTCGCCTGAGTGCCCCAAAACCACCGTGAAACTTGTTTGTGTAGGATGACTTATGAATAATTGTGCTTATCAAGGAGAGAGACCTTGACATTGAAGTCCCTAAAACAAGTGCAGTGCAGTTATGAAGTGGATATGGTCGTCCTGCAGAGAGGTGTCAGTTTGTCATGTCTTGCTCTCAGCTCACAGCTTCATTACCTTTACTCATAGCTGTTGTCAGGCTCTGATCAGCTCCTTCACCTCACAGTGCCCTTTGTAGTTCAGTTCAGCTCTTCCCTGAAAAACACCCTCTGGTGCTATGTTTGAGACAAATTGAGATGGATAATTACAGAAAATTTGGCTCTGAGCGTTTTGTGTTTTGACTCCCCAGCTAACTGCCCACTCAGATTGATGATAGAAGCAGCTTGCCACCAGATATTATTAGGCCTAAATATGAAAATATTTCTGTCAATTACATAATCATGTTTTTTCTTGTATCTCATTCTGAATGATTCCTAATGCACATGTCCCCAATCTATCAGAAAAGGCAGGGAGGCTGTGTGAGCTATGCCTTGATATTAGCCCTGGTGAAGCTGTTTAACAATGTGGAGTCACTGTGATCCTTCTGTCATCACTCAGGAAAACTGTCTATTCTTTTTTACATCTATGGAGATGGATGTGATCAATGCAACACAGTCCCCAGGTCTCAATAGTGTCAAAAAGAAACTTTATTCAGTTTTTTTTGCAAGCTGTAAACGGCTTCTTAAAACCTCATAGGAATCTGCAGTGAGACGAGTGCGACATTAAGCAGCGGAGGACGAGCAGATAGGATTTGAAGATGTTCTGCTTTCTTACAGCGCAGACATCACATGGTGCGTTTCCAGGCCTAGTATCAGAGAGTTGAAGGAAAGCTTTTCATTTTATTTTCTGTGTGACTGTGCTACCAGAGCCTCCCCCCCGCCCCCTTCTTCTTCAGGTATAAAGTCTGTTTGTGATGTGGCCAGATGCTGCCGCTCTCCACTTCCAGGACAGTCTCTGCAGTGGCTGTGTCCACACAGGAGTGACAGGTTCATTAAGAAGATAAAGGCAGAGCAGAACAACTCTTCTCGGTCCCACTTAGCTCTGGTTGGTAAAACTGAGATGTAGTTCAGCAGAAGTGTGTTTTTCCAGAGAAGTATTGTTTTCTTTCCCATTGCGATGCTCTTGTTTGACCATTGGAGAAATGTTTGGACTGCTGTGAACACGACACTCACAGTGGGAATAATTGGTTTAAACTCCGGATGCTTATTAACTGTCACTCGTCCATCTGTCATTTTGAATAAACAACATCCATCATTGTTTCACAAGGTGCTGGCACTGTCAAAACTCTGCATATCGCCATTGTGCCATGTAGTTGGAGTTGCAAGTGAGATGACAAGTACACTTTTTTGAAAAGTTTGAGTTTCTGCCTTCTGGATAGAAATGTTTTTATTTCCCATGTCATCAAACTGTTCAATGCCCATAAAATGTGTGGGGTGATAATGATGTGGATCATTTCTGAATGGTTTAGATAATGTCATTTGAAGTACTTTTTAGTTTTCATTTTCTTTCTTCACACATATTTGTGTTTTTCATTGGCGATTTCACGTCACGATTTTCACGTTGCCATGTTGGTTTTTTTGGAGCCAGAAGTGACCATATTTGGATATGCAGAGTGAGGAGGCGGGTCTGACCCTTGAACCTGAGGACACTGCACTATAAATAAAGATATCTATTCTATTCTATGTGTATGAAACTTCAGCGCTGGTTTCATTGGAGACCAGACCTGGCAATCAAACTAGCCACACCTCTATATATTGCTCTTTTTGAACCCTAATATCTGCTTAATGAGGAAATGATTTTTAGATGGACCACCTGATCACTGAGGAAAAGAGTTGACTTCAGCTCATGAAAGCAGAATGACTTCTGGAAAAAAAAATATTATCAGTATTTCATGATTGAAATTGACCATTTTTGAATTGAAGTAATTTGAAGCCAGATTTTTTTGGGAGCCTGCATCTAGTGGCTGTTGGAAGTATCATACTCCACATTGACCTCATTTTTGAGTCCTGGGTGCTTCATCCATTTCTATATGGTCTAGATTTTATTAGATTTTCTTCATGGTAGGTTTGAAGTATCTTTTATCTACCTGAAAGAATCATTTTTCCCTGAGAGACAAAGGTAAAGCTACCAGAGCTTTTGTTAGGTTGCCAAGCTGCAGGAGGTGGATATGGCTGAATGTAAGTGTGTCAGAGGGCAGACCCTGGGAGGAGAGTGAAGAGATGAATACATGAGAGAAGTGTGTTCTCACACACCCTGGGTCTGGGTCTAGCTTCCACTTAAAAGGGAGTTTTTCCTCAGCTTAGGTGAGAGTTGTTTGGTTACCTTCAGTAACTTTCTAATGTTTTGACTTTATTACATAAAGTGCTTCAATCCTGACTCATGTCATGATTTGAAGCTGTGTAAAGAAAAAATATCTGCACATGATGGTGTGTAACTTTTGTTCAGGCTGTGCTAGAAGATGGAAGATGACAGTTATCCCATAAGTGCTTTGGTAAAGATAGTGCTGATTTGTTTTTGGTAGTCTGAATATAGTATAAACTCAGCACATGAATATAAGGAGACAAGGACCAATCCGAGCCGGCCTGAACCACATGATGAGTGGAGTGATGGCAGATGTCGATTATCTTTTATTGTAGGTTATGGCCTGTTTATAGCAGATACAGCCATAAGCCATATGTACAGTGAATATGTAACAGTCAGGTAGACAATGAAATACCATATTAGGTGCATCACAGGCTTATGTTTTATGTAGATGATAGAGGTGATGATGGGGGAGTTTGACCATTACACAAAGCTGTCTCCAGCACATCCCAAAGAATCTGAGGTTAAGGTCTGTGGTGGACAATCCATGTGTGAAAATGACGCCTCATGCTCCCTGAACCACTCTTTCACAATTTGAGCTCGATGCATCCTGGCATTGGCATCTTGGAATTTGAAAAACTCCATTGATCATTGGTCATTCAGTATATTCAGGTAGTCAGCTGACCTCATCGTTTGTGCACATAATGTTGCTGAACCTGGACCTGACCGACTGCCCCCACAGGCTTGTACAGTAGGCACTCGGCATGATGGGTGCATCACTTCATCTGCCTCTATTCTCACCCCGATGGATCCATCAATCTGGAACAAGGTAAATCTGGACTCATCAGACCACATGACCTTCTTCCATTGCTCCAGAGTCCAATCTTTATGCTCCCTAGCAAATTGAAGTCTTTTTTTCTGTTTTTTTTTTAAGGCTACACAGCTGTTCAGTCCCAATCCCTTCAGTTCCCTTCACATTGTACATGTGGAAATACTCTTACTTTCACTATTAAACACAGCCCTGAGCTCTACTGTTGTTGTTCTTCAGTTCGATTTCACCAAATATTTAAGTGATCGCCGATCAATCAGGATTTTGCTCTGACCACATTTCTTCCTGGAAAATTATGTTCCCCACAGTCCTTCCAGTTTTTAATAATGCGTTGGATTCGTCTTAGTTTCTGTAATCTCATTAGATGTTTTCTCTGCCTGATGCATGCCAGCAAACATCTTTTCTACGGGATGTGACTTTTGAATCATTTGTTTAAGAAATGAGAAGCTGCTCTTTGCTTCAGTTGGGTTAAATAACTTGTTGCCAGCTGAAAGATAATCGCCCATGCAGTCATTACGCAACAGGAGACTCGTACCTATTTGCTTAGTTAATTCCAGGTGGCAACTTCATTTTCGTCCAAGCAGTGTGTTTTGCATTACGTTTTTAGTTTGGTTGTTAACTTCTGGGGGGGTGATGTGTAAAAGTCCATCTCAGGTGCCCTTTAAAACCTTCTGTCCAGCTTTTACTGTCATTATGTTGCCAGAGTTGAAGGATAGATGAAGTTTTATGTGCTAACACTGATGATGATGAACAGTGATTGTGTTGCTGTCTGTGCTCCTCTCATGGCTCCCTGTGTGGGAGAATTGATGCTCTGTGTGTATATTTGGCATGTCTCGCGCTCTGTTGAAGGTCTTTGTGACCCAAAGCTTGGGAGTAAATTGAAAGCAGTGTCAGCCGGGTCATCGGGCCCGCCTCATTTCTCATCACAACCCCTTTTTAGAGACTGAACCAAGTGAAACTATTGTCGTTGTTGGTGTGTAACAACGAGGAACTCTGCCTGCGATAGTGACCTATAAAACTGAACTGCAGGAGCCATGCACAGTATTTAAACCAACTATGGTCATCAGCACATTTGGTCCTGTGCAGCTTTGTCCTTCATAGCACTGTGATGCGGTGACCTTTCTGTGGATGTAAAGGTCAGCCTGCAAAAAAAAAAGTTTAGTCAGGTTTCCCAGAGAATGGGAGAGCCTGTCATAAACAGCCTTCATGACTGCAAACACTGCAAACACTGCATACGTTATCTCATGTGAGGGCTTTTTGGATGAAGCCAGAACTGACATAAAATCAGTTCGGGCTCAGTAAACACAACCAGAATTCATACATAAGGCGCACTGTCAATTTTTCTGAAAATTAAAGGTGCGCCTTATAGTCCGAAAAATATGGTAAATGGAAAATGAAAGCTACCAGCTACTTACCTCGACAAATCAAGTTGTAATATTTGTGAAATGTGTCTTCAACTTCATGAGCCTATTTAGTTTTTCCAGAGACCGTCCCTGCAAATTAAACAAGAAAATCATTTTAATAGCTGAAATAGATTTCCAAAAAAAAAGAAATGCACACTGTACAGTTTACTCCATCCAAAAACAGTTTAGAGTATATATGTAATAAATATTATTTTAAGAATCCGTGCAAATTAACCTCTTAACATCTGGAGCTTCTACAATCTACACAGAGAACAAGTTTGTTCATTATATTTACTACAGTTTTCAGGAATACCAGCGTTAACATGGTGTAATTAAATGTATAATGAAGTACTTGACCAGCTGCAGATGTATTTTAAATGATATCTCATTAAAGGTTACTTGTTTTAGCATTCAGCAATTAAGTAAAAAGTGACTTCATGCTGCTGTTGGAGCGTCACAGAAACCATAGGCATACATGATAATGGAAGTAGTCTGAGGTGGTTATAAAACCCAGGAGACATTTTTAATTTAATTTAATTCATTTAGTGCTTTACTCTGGACTGTGTCTGAAACAAGCACTCTTGGAAATTGAGCACTTTGTCTTCTCGCAGAATTGCCCTCTGTGTGTGTGTGTGTGTGTGTGTGTGTGTGTGTGTGTGTGTGTGTGTACAGCGGGTGACGACAGAACTGCTCTGAATGGAGTGAAAATATCAAGCACACACATGCATTATACATCACTGATTTCTTACTGTTGCACAGCTCAGCGCAAAGTGTTAAACGGGTGTTTTAATGACCGCTCTGTCCAAACCACCAACAATCAGTGGGTTCTTGAGAAACACAATAATTGAAACATGTGAAACACTCGACAAAGACTGCTGCGGCTCGCTAATGAAATGCTGGAGCTCGGGAGAAGAAATGGTGCATGTGGTGTTGCCACGGGAGATGGACAGAGGATAACTATCAAGTTGAATATATTAAGATTTTATTTCTTACAGTTACATTTTTTTTGTTATCCACAATAAATCATCAAATATCTTCCTAAAGAAAACCAACATGTCTCAACATTTCAAGTTGATCTGAGGTGTATCTGTTTGAACAGCTTTGAAGGAGGAAAAGGGAAACTGTGTGGTAGATAAGTTAAAAAAAAAATGCAAAAAGGGGGCTCAGCAGACATCTATCTTCTTTCTTCCTACAGGTCTAGAGCACAAACAGTCCCAGGTCAAAGGCACATTTCACAGATCCTCTTCAAACTGTATCTACTGACAGGCTTTTCAAATGCAGATGAAATTCATTTGCTTTTCTTTTTTTTTCCAACCCGCCTTATTCCACTCGCGCATAATCCGAAATGTGTGTCACTTTCAGAGGGTGTGGAGATTTAAGCGATTTCAAGGCGGCTCCTTAAAGTCTTCCATTTAAAATTCATTGAAAACAGATTTGGGAAAAGATGGGGGGGAGAAAATCAATTTGAAACGGTTATGAGTTATGAAAACAAATTCCACATTGATTGGCTCTCACACTTATCTTTCCCTGTGTAAACAAATAGTCCATGGGAGGAAAATGCAAATTGCATTAGCCTCAGTGTTGCTGAAGGTCAGAATCAGCTGATATAATTACGGGCTGGGACACAGGGTTTCCTGAGGGTTTTAGGAAAACCTGGAATATTTTTTTTTTAAAACGATTTGTCCTGGAAGATGATTTTGACATTGCTTTTACTGAGGACAAACTGAGAGATCTCTGCAGCAGCTGGGAGCTAAAGCAAGGTTCATGAAGCAGGTAAAGATCGGGAGACAGTTTATATGCTGAGTTTTGCTTCAATGCACTGCCACTTACAGGATTATTGTTTTTACAAGTAGCACAAAACGTTCAGGGGTCAGATGAGGTAAGAAAGGCAGTTTACAGGTTAATGTAGAAAAACATGTCAGTAAGTTGGCTGGCTAGCTAACATCAACAGTGCATGACAAAACTTGTTTTTATGAAGGAGATCTTAGGTGCAGTAAACTGAATGAGATCCGTTTTTGATGTGAACTTTATAAACAGCAAACAACTTTTTGGAGGTGTTTGAATTCATAGGTCAGATCATGTGATGAACCTGCCTCAGTTGTTCTGTGAATTAAACCTTAACGGCCAATAGGAAAACTCCTTCCAGAAACTTCCATCAGCAATGAACGAGATCCCAAACGTTGAAAGAGAAAGAGATAAACTGATGCTGTGTCTTGGTTTCATCCCAGTAGAGTGAAAAGACCACAGACAGCAACAATAAACTCATCCTCCATTTTTGCTCCTCGATCTTGTGGAATCTCAGCGCTGATTGGTTGTCACAACACCACGTGATGTGAAGATTTTTGCTCAGCTTGATGCATATTCACGTCTATTCACCCCGCGTGAATTTTCATCTTCTTGCGTCTTTTGTATTCACTTGGTATGTTATCACGCCGTGGGAGGAATTCACTGTGGATGTGGTGTGAACACAGCTTCAGTGATTTTTGTCTCTTAGTTTGATCTCAGTCTGACTCCATGATGTGAGATCAGGCCTCTGCAGACTGTTTGTTGCAGGACTCCTAATTCTTGTTAAAGATGCTTCTTCCTGCCTGAATGTTTGGACCTGCTGCATAATCAATCTGGGAGCGGTGCCTAAAAGTTTTTTAAAAAGACATATTTTCTTATGACATATTTTCTTCCTGTGACATTTTTGGGATTACATGCTACAATATGGCATTTTTTACAACATTATTATGCTTGAGCCTGAAGCAGTGCTCTGTGTTGCAGGGCTTGTTGTGGCTGAAGATAATTCTTTTTGACTGTGGCTGTGCGTTTGTCATGCGACAGAGTGAATCTGGGAGCGATCACATGCCTCCCTGATGATACTGTGAGATGGATTAGAATCTAAGCAGCTGCAGTGCTGAAAAGTTTTGCAAAGTTGTTTTAAACTTCCACAAACAGGAGCGTGATTCCTGTGTCCAGTGTCCTGGAAAAATCATTTCTTGAAAAGATTGAAGACCCTGAGGTAGCTACGTAAACATGGACAGCAGCTTTAATATTCCACAAGTGGAGACGTCATTGGTGCAGCTCACACCAAAAATACACTTATGCAGTAGGAGTCAAAGAGAAATATCAATAATCTACTTTTTTTTCTACAAATGTGAGACATTCGCTGTTTGTTATGAAACACTCATTGTGAGTCAAATCCATCAACTTGCCCTAAACAAGTAATTACAGCAGGATACAACGATGAACTGAATAACAATCAATTTAACCTTGAATGAATCTCGTATCCTCAGTTGTTAAATCATACTGAAAGGCTACGTTTTTAATAATGCAAACATCTTGAGAGTGTAAGCAGTATAAATTGATGAGTTCACCCACTGAATCTCTGAGCTGCTTTTTTTTTTCTTCCTTGTCAGGCTGGAGTCTCCTACACGAACCCTGACCATGGAGGCTCCCAGAGGGGTGGAGGTGAGCGCTGCCGAGGGGCCGCTGAAGGTCAGCGGGAGGAAGGACCTACAGCTGGAGTCCACAGAGGGGGAGGTGAGGGGGGTTAGATACTCTGTTTATTTTATTTAAATCATTTGATGCCCATGCAGCTGATGTGTGAGATGTTGTTTGTTCTGGGAGATTTTCCCAGCAGCCGCCCCCTAAAACACACTAAAAACCACCTTCAGTGCTTGTCCTGACTCACTACATCAGTGCTGCTGCATTTCACTTCACCTGTCACATTGTATTTACTGATTGCACCACATTCATTTATTTGTTCCAGTTGGCAATACATCACTTCGGGGCACCTCTGATGATGTTACTTGAATGACTTCCAGCATATCTCCGATGTTTTTTTTTTTCCTTTCCTCCTCCCAGATACTTCTCGATGCCAACAGCATTCAGTTTGGAGGCCTCCCACTCGGCATGTACACGGCGTCTCCCAGTCAGGCCTCCCAGGAACAGGCCGTATATGAGGTGTGCGTTTGCCCCAGCGGCAAGATCTACCTCTCTCCTGCAGACAGCCGCTCCACCTGCCAGGCCATGAGCAACATCTGCCTCTGGAGCTGACCTGGGAGCAGTGTCAGCGAGCAGAGACGCCTTGAACATCTGCTGCGGAGCTCCAGAGACGGAGGCGGGACTCGTCATACGGCCGCAGATGCTATTCAAACTCTTCAGTCTGAGCTGTCTGCTTTCACACCACTACAGAAGCATCCAAGTCTCTGTCTGCAGTGGATTAATGGAGGTCAGGACTCCTTCGCTGACGGAGGATGGACGTCACAGCAGCTGTCTGAAATCAGGAATATCACAGGAGAATTACCTTATTAGAGAACACAGTTTTTATTTTTCTACTCTAGGTTCAACGTGCACTGACTGTTTTCACGATTAAGAAAGAGTAGACGGGAATCGATAAAACACAGGTGCCTTCAGCTTTAAACATCGTGAGACCGTGTGCGGCGGCGGTCTGACGTCAGCTGTGGTGGTAGAAAGTGAAGTAAGCACAATTGTCACAAGTGTTTCTCCCTCAGAAGTTGTTTTTCTTTGAGTAATCACAAGTGTGTGTTTTTTTCCAACTATGTGAGTGGCTGTTTGAAATTAAACATGTTTTTATGTGGCACACATTGCACTCCAAGTTTCAGTGTGTGTTAGACCAGCTAAAATATTTCAACGTAACAATTAACTACTTTGAGGTAAGTGTTTTTCCTTGTGATGTGGATGCTAAACGTGACAGAATTATTCGAGGGATTTGAAAAACTATGACAAGGACACAGTCCAATAAATGAAAACCAAAACTTCAGCCTCGAGGTGAGTGTTTTTAAATCCATTAGAAAATAATGTTGCAAGAAGTGATCTCAGTAAATTTTTGATCTGTCTTAATGCTCTCTCTGAGTTCAAAGATCATCCTCTCATTTAATTGCCTGCTAGTAATTCTCACATGTCAAACCCCCACTCAGCGTGTGAGCTGCACTTCTCTCGGCCCACTGTGGAGTTTGACATAAGAGGCTGGCTGACCTTGGCACTGCAGCTGAGAGCGAGGCAGGCAGCCATGTGTCAGCAGACCTGCTGGAGTGAGAAGCCACGCTCCGCTCCACTCCACCTCCCCGTCCTCCGACAACCATCGGCGACCCCCGGCAGAGATGAGCTGCTGTCGGTAAGAGCCACGGCGGCGTCGCACACTCTCGCTCAGTTCACCTAAAGCAGAGTTGGGATTTTTGTTTTGCTTTCATGAAAGATTTTTTTTTGTTTCTTTGTTTAAAAAAAACTTCACCTATGTAATCATCCTGTCATCCCCTTTTGTACAACATACTATACTATCACTCTGTATTCTGACATTTTTATAACTTCACAACAGACCAAGGTGACAGTTTCTTATAACGTTTTTTACAAAATACTACACAAAATGCAATTTTTACAATGAATTATTACATAACCCTAAAGGCACATTAAAAAATGTTGATCAAGATGCTGCAGATTCATTGTATTTGCCTAAATTACATGGTGTCTGGTGTCACAAGTGACAAATCCAAAACATGAGTTGGGTCATTACATTTCCTTTTGAAGCATACATACATTATTTTCTCATCAGACGAGCTGAGAAGGCAAAGAAGTTGAACAAAAACAACCTGATTGCACTCGTATGTATATATATGTGCAGTTGGTTATATCACAGCAACATCACCAGTGGTCATTTCCTGAAGCCCAAACTGACATGAGCCAACAAATGAGACCTGAGATGGTTTGTAGAGTGGATGAAGCTAACAAGACGTCACCTGTTGGTTTGTGGATAGTGACCATATTTGGATATAAAGGGAGGTGGTGGGTCTGAGTTGTGACAACGAGGTCAGAGTCCAATGTGAATGAGACTTGAGTTCAAGTGTTCTCTCACTGGAGAACAGACCTGTCAATCAAACAAACCACGCCCCTAAATCTTCCTCTTTTTGAAGTCTAATATCTACTTTTTTTTTTTTCTAGATGGACCAGCAGATCACTGAGAAGAAGCCGACTTCAGCTAATGACATCAGAATGATCTGTGAGTATGTCATGATTGAAAATGAGCATTTTTGATTTGAAGTCAATTGGAGTTTTTTGGAGCCAGCATCTAGTTGCCATCAGGAGTATTGCACTTCCTGCACTGACTTCACTTTTTAGACCCGTCTGCTTCATCCATCTCTCTCTGCAGTCCATGTTATAGACTAAGAAAACCAGTAAGTACTGTTAGAGAACCTCCAACTGTTTCCTGCTAAATCTTCTGTCCACTGACAAATTGTCTGACATCTAAGTTAAAGTTATTGCCCGACATGAAAGTAAAGCAGAAGCAATAGGACGGACTCAAAGTGATTGTACATGCAAGGTGAAATGAGTTTTCATTATTCAGAAAGTTACACGAAGCAGTTGCCATTTACTTCAAAGACCTTGGACCTGAGTCCACTTTGAGTTCTAACTCTTCTAAATTGAACTCTTTGAGACAAAAAAAGAGGAGGTTTTGGAAAAAACATTCAGACATATTGAATAGAGAAGAGAGTGACTGGGTTATCCAGGTGTAGCCTCGAGAGGAGTGAACAGAAACCTTAAAAAAGAAACCGAAATGACTCAAACCTGCTTTCTACACACGCTGTCACCGGCTATACTTCATTACCCCCTGTTTCCCTGTAATGTTGATGTGCATCTCACACAGTAAAGATGGCTCGGTATATCACCTGGCAGAGGTTGGAGCTTTATAAAGGCTTTTCTTTGGCCACAGGCAGTCTTGAACAGAAGAGGCCCGAGGAGAGTGTTCAAAAGTGGCAGGGTTCAGAGCAGATATTATCGACGCCTTCTGCTGCTGCTGCTGCACAGTCACAGCCGGTTGCACATTACACGTTTCCTGGCTCTAATTGAGCCCAAAGTTGCCATCAAAAAACCAGATTGGTGAAAATCCTGTAGCGGCTGTATTTCAATCGTCGTTTTTCAAAAAGCATGTGGAATGGCTCAGGGTTGTTCTGCATATTCACAAGTAGCGGCAAATCCCCAAACTAATAACTCACATCCCCTCCACTGGTTACAATGCACAAAGCCCATACTGATGAGTGAACAGGATGACAGGTGAAAGGTGGGTTAGACCTGCAGAAAAATTCAACCATCAGCCCACATTAGGGAGGTGAATGTGTTCGCTGCCAGCTAAATAAAGACGCCCATTTTGCATTTGTGATCATGCCTGAAACCTTCATTTGGTTCCAAGCAGGCAGCAGATGCTTAAGACCTCGGAGATTGTGGCTGCTCTAGAATTACTGCTTCATATGCATATCAGTTTAAAAGCTGAATGGGGAGGATATTTGCTCCCGATCCAGGAGAAAAAAAAAAGTTGTGCCAAAGCTCGAATCCATATTAAAATTGTTCAGAGAGTTGGGGCACAGCTCTGTACAAGTTTGACATGATGCTCGGTGGCCCAGATCACAGCAGATGAATGACATGTGGGAGTTCATCCAGATAAAGTTCAGGCTTCTCTTCAGCCTCTTCAAGTTTTAGTTTTTGCACAAATTATTATTAAAAAGGACATAAAATTTAAAATAGATCAACTTAACCCGTAAATGGGCACAAAGATATTAGGGAAAATTTATTAAATACAATTATTTGGTAATTATTTTTTTTTTTTGCATAAAATGGTTTATTTTCCAATATTACAAGTTACTTTCTTTTCATAATATTTTCACTTTAAGTCACTTTTCGTTTAAGAAGTTTTATAAACAGTTATTTAGTTATATTCTTTAGTATTTTGCATCCAAAATTTTAAAAAGTGTAATAACATTTGTTACTTAGCAATCAACATTTAATTCTTGTTAGATATTTAAGACTAAAATAAAATGTAATCAATATTTCAGACCTTTATATTATCTGGCGAGTAGAGAAAAACATAACTTACTTAAAAAAATCTTCAAAAAAAAAAATAACAGCACTTAGTGGATGTCAGGATTTGATACAAAGTATATTTTTGAATGTTGAAAGTCACATGATGATGATGATCACCTGGGTGATGTATGACACCCTGTCAGCCCCCGAGCTGTGAAATGACTGAATCCTCCAGGATACATTTGAGGGATGAGATCCAAACCTTGAGACATGACCACACACACACAGAGCTGCTCAGTCGTTTTCATGCCGATGTATGGAGGTGAACACACGGTAGCAGCACACTCTCATGTCCTTTCATACTTTGATATCTCTCTCGATCCACAGATTGCCTCATGGTCCATGTTGCATCATCAAACGCTGCACAAACAGGTAATTTTTCATGATGTTGGGGTCAGAGATGTCTTGAAAGCAGCTCATCTAACTTTCTAAGAATCACATCACATCTCAGTGTTAAAGAGCATTGAAAGGGTTTGTGCTGTTGTTCCAGATGCTGGACGCAGCTCAGGACTCTCTTATGTCTGTGCAGCATTCAGGTACGTTTCAACTATAACACCATCTACACATCATTTCTGACACTTTTTACAGACACTCCACATTCCCAGTTCACTGCAGAGCTGATAGTTTGCTGCCATCTACTGGCTGTTGGATTACTGCATGGACACTGAGGGCAAACGTCTCAGGTTGATCCAGTTAATTACTTTATAACTTCATTCATTGCAGATTTGTTTAGAAACTTAAATTCATGCAATAAATTAAAGAACCTCAGCAGAACTTCTTTTGTGGAGGGTTAACTTCAAAATCTAGTGGTAATTGCCTTTTAATTGATACTTTATGCTGGAACAATTTACCAGTTTGAGGGTATTCAACTATCCACAACCAACCATATTAAAGGTTCATGTTAATATCCACATTAAAGTTGACACTGGAGTCCAGGTAGTACTCCAGTGTGTATTCTAATATATATACAGGGTATCAAGTCAGTTTCCTTTAAATACACACTGTTCATGTGAGTGTTTAAATAACGAGGCAGGAGTACAGAGTATGAAAGTAACTTTAATTTTTCCATTAAGAACACAAACTCCATCATTAATAAAAGGCACCTGAATTTAAAATGCTTCTTATGGAGCACTTAATAATAATAATGATGTATATGATGATATAATATCTGCTGTTGGATTATAGAGAGTTATTACTGCCGTTTATAGCAAGACAGATTAAAAATGTACCTTTTTTAATGCTGACTGATCAAGCCGAGTACAGATAAAGTTACAATATATGTGAGGCTCTGCAAAGAGCTTCAAGTAGCATATATGTGAATACGGTCAAAGCAACTAATAACAGTAATGATTCCTGTAGATGAGAAGTGGAAAATAAGTATGAGCCAAGGTAACACTAGAAGTTATTATCAACTGTCTCTGACATCAACACATTTATAAATGGCACTTGAATTTTGTCACCAGGTTTATCTTTAAGGCGTCTCTGTACTGATATAAACAGAGTTTCCTGAATACTCCTATTTAAAATCCAACATAAAACCCTGGCTCTTCAATATAGTAGACACCCTGTAAAATCCTCTGAAGCTTTCCATCACTGGCTCAAATAAACATTACAAGTTTTGGCCAGAAAATATAAAAGATAATTATCTGTTCAGAGGCTTTTCAGTGACTAAAACGTGTAAAAAAATAATTGAACAAGCGGGTTTCTGTGGCCCAACAACAGTAAAGATAATACTTGAGTAAGTAAAGCCTCAGAAGTCTGCAGATACCATTGATTAGTCTGCACTGAACGTGACGTGAATCTGCTTTTATTGAAGAGAAGTGTCAGAGCAAAGCAGCTTATGGACACCCGGTCTGCTTTCAGTGGTCCGCTCTGTAGTCTGGGACGGGTTTGTGAGGCCGGACAAACCTCCTGTTTCCAGCGGAGTTCCTCCCATCAACGTACTCACTGTGCCTGTAATCACAGGGAAGAAATGTAAACACTAAGGTGGAAATTACTGCTGTTGTCTAATACAGGAGAATCATTGGTTTGAGGATGTGCTGCTATAACTGCATTACATACTGAGAGATTTTATTAGATCCTGCCTTTCTAAAAGTAAGTGTTTGATAAACATTAAACATTGTTTTCAATGCTTCAAGTTAAAAGTTTTGAGTGGTCTCTATGGTAACCAGAGCTGCTCCTGCATGTCTTTAAGCTCTGGTTGTATTTCTGCATCATCAGCTGTTTGACTTTACACTGATATCCTGCTACATTAGTGTTTCTACCTTATGATCTGGATCTGTATTGATCAGTTTTCAGTCACAGTCCATTCACCCCAAATCTAATCAATTAATACAAACACTGTTTTCTACACTGTACAGATGTAAACGACTGTATGTGGAGAGTACACTTCAGTAAACATGACAGAAATACACTGAGTGTAAAAGGTAAAGGAGGATCTCTTGTTACCATGGAGATGACATGAAACTTTTGGCTGACTACTAGATAAAAGTTGATCACATTACTGTACCCTGAGTTTCACTTCCCTTTGTGTAGTAATGTGCTTGTGTATTTGGACTTTGTAAAGCATTTTGAAAATATAAAATCACGAACCTCACGTTCTCATCCTGCAGGTCGTCAGCTTTGAGGGCAGACCTTGATATTCCCATCCCGGGAGGAATCCTGTCTGGGTATCTCACAGCGATCTTGTTGCCGTTCAGGTCAACTCCCTGAAGCAAAGTGAGAAATATACGGTAACTTTATAGGAGGAGCAAGAATAAATCCAGGTAGATCAGGAGAGAGCTGATGTGGGATGTGGAGCAAGGCCTAATTACTGAGAGGGAACAGATAACAGAGGTCACCGGTGACCAGTCCTACACAGCTCAACTCACTGCAGCATCTTCATAGAACCACACACTTGTGCTGCAACTCGGTGGGACGTGCTCGCTTTATAAATTATGAAAGGAGATCACTAATCAGAAAATGTGTTTATTTTATATCCTGATCACAAAATTCCCTCTAGTCCTTATCAGCTGGCCAAATAATAATAATAATAATAATAACAACAGTTACCTCCAGAGCTTGTTACTTAATAGGGGCCATGCAAGTTATACTACCTAACTAATAAAATGAAATTATTATTTTTTTAATTGACAATAAGCAAGGTGCTTCAGGAAGAATCACCGATAACACTATCCCAATAAACCAAATAAAATTACATATTAGCTTACGCTCCAACACCACTGACAATGAGTAGACTTCAGATTGTAAAGCACTGAACAACAAGCAGGTCCCAGCCTGGTGCAGTACTCATGTCTCCCAGAAACATTTCCATTTGCCCACGTCTGGGGCAGGTTTACAGTTTTTCAGACAAAGCTCTCTGTACATGTGACTGTACAAGTTCACCTTCTCGTGTGCACCACTGCCACAGAACAGCAATCAAAGTGCAGTACCCCTAAGTGAAAAGTCAGTGCAGCGTGTACTTACATGAAGCTTACGGATTGCTTCATCACAAGACGCTTGTTTGGTGAAGTTAACAAACGCACATCGTTTGATTGTCAAGAGCTTCACGCTGTGGACGACCCCGACCCTGCAGGAGATCAAATAGGTCAAACCCTAGTATCTTGCCAGGAAGTCTTCAGGTACTTGTACGAATGGTTGAAATAAATCAGCATCTCTCTCTTACGTGGTGAACAGCTTGGTAATCATGAGCTCAGTCACTGGATGATTCAGGTTTCCCACCCAAACTGGAAACAGCTCCCTGTGAAAAGAGGAGATCATTTAATCCTGTTCACAAAGGGAATAACAGTGACAGACGTCCTGTTTGTTATTGTTTGATAATGTACAGAAAGTCACCCTCACTCAGCCTGAACTGCATGAAAGCATCCAATGATTTTCTGCTCTGGAAGAATTTACTGTCTAATTAAAGGTGAAGCAAAACCAATAACCGTAAGTATACAATCTGTTGAGAACGCAATTAGGCTTTTCCATTAGAAATATTGATTGAGATCATTTTTATAATTAACCTTTGTTTATAGTGACAAACAATCATACCTTTAATGCTTAGTAATTCATGAGAGGTTCACATTTTTTAGTTGCATGTTATTGTGAAGAGAAGATTTTTTCCATCTAAAAATCAGTGTTTTAAGAAAAAAAATCTCTCATATTTTCAGGCTGTCTTTTTTTATCCTCAAATAAACTTTGCCCCAAATCACATCCATTATAAAAGCTGAAGGAAATTATTTCCAAATGGCCAGTGTGACGAGCATGATCTATAAAAATTAAAATGAAACATCCTGACCTTCAAGACACTGCAGCATAAGTGAATCAATACTCACGGAGGTGGTCGGTTGTCACTATTGTTGCTCTTCACAGGCTGAGTATAAACGGGGTTTGGCTGACTCTGGACGCTGGTTGTATTCTGGACTGGACCTAAAGGTCTGTTAAAAGGTGTTTTTATCACTGCATCCTGGGATCGGGGAGGAACTTGATAGCCAGCAGCAGGTAGAGGTGCATGTTTGGTGTTGGCTGAAAGGACCGGGGAGACTCCGGAGACATGCTGCAGAGTGCTGTTTTGAATAGCCCCTGAACACAAACACCAACATTTAGATTAGTACTGTAGAAAATGAACCTTCACTGCATCATCTGAATAAGACTCTCACCTGGTCGACAGTTTAACTTGGACAGCACCTCCAAAGCTTTTTCCACCGTCCCATGAATAATTAAAGCATTTGAGCTCTGCTCCCTGGTGTATCCACACTCCTGGAACAAAACACAGAGTTGCAGCATTAACATCAGCATTACCTCAAAGTTAAAGAATATTGCCCTGGGTTATTTTTACTCAGTGCTTATTTTGTGCAATCGCATTGAAATATACAATATTTACATAAAAACACTGATGGACAATGGTAAACATCAGGTCAGTCCATAAACTGTATGTAGAACGGACGAAGCTAACGTGATGTCACCATGTTGGTTGTTTGGAGCCAGAAGACACCATATTTGGATATGATGGGGAAATGACATCAGAATGACTTGTGAACATTAATTATTCACTATTTCATGATTGAAAGTGACAATTTCTGAACTGAAGTCAACTGCAACCAGCATCTAGTGCCTGTCGAGGGTATGACACTTTTTTGCACTTCAGACCACACCAGCAGTATCACTGTTACACACCATTAATTGTGTTATTTGCACCCGCATCAGTTCCTGGCTGGCTTCAGCATATGAACTCTCCAGTTTGAGGACGTCTCTGAAGGCTTGTGCAGCTTCTTCATATCTCTGGGGGAGGGAAAAAAAAAAAAAAAAAAAAGTTTACTTATCGGTCATATTTTTACTGTTTACTCCAACAGCTAGTCAAAACAGGTCAAGTAAATAAGATGAGCAAATACTTCAGCAACAAGGTCGAAGTCACTGCAACGTGAGCACAGACAAAACAATGTGAAAGTTCATGTGAGAGGACTTTTAACTTTCAGGTTACAACCATTTAGAGGTCGTTAAGAGTACACACAGTTTACACACATCTCTTTGGATTTATAGGGTCGGTGTAATGTAGCTCTGCAAACACTTTTACCCTACGTCAATGTTCATTAGTTATATCAGTAATGAATCTTTTATGAGTCGCAGTCTTCTTCAGAGGTGTGACCGGTCACGCCTGCAGGAAGAACAGCTTTTAAATGACACATGACAGCTGTCAGATGAAGCCTCTGAAGAAGACTGCAGAGTGACAGTCAAAACATGTCAGGTATTTATCTCTCACCAATTACCTATTTGATTGTCTTTATAAAATAATCATTACTGATATCACTGAAGAACAGATAATGTACGTTTGAGCGTTCATTAATTATTTTTCCTCAAACTGCCACATACACAGCACAGAGTTTACGTGGGTGGTGCAGACTGACTGTTGGATCATTTACCTTCAGACCAGCCAGAGCTCTGCCCTTTCTAAACAGGCCTTTAACCCAACCTGGACATATGCCGAGTGACAGCTCAGCGTCAGTCAGCGCCTTGTCGTATTCTTGCAGTTTTTCAAAACAGAAGGAACGATTGCCAAAAAGCCTGCGACAGAAAGAGTTTAAACACAGCATTGGGAAAAAAAAGCTACAGGGCACAATCAGTAAATTGATTGTAAATGTAACAAAGCGGCGTGTTCTTACCTAAACTCTGTAGGGTTGTACTTAATTGCATCTGTGAAATACTTCACAGCCATATTAAAGTCTCCAGTACTTGCAAACTTATTTCCCATGACTAGGAAGTAAAAGAAAAACATTCAAAACGTCACTAATTATTATTTATTTATATATAAGTTATGCAATCTACAAATCAAACCATCTGGCTGAGAGTGAGTGGACATAAGGACAAAACTTACTTGCAAAATCAGTGCTTATTTTTACATTTTCTTCAAAGGTGAGGCTGTTAGTAGCAGCAGAATCCTGTTTGGACAGCAACAGAAGAATCAGACCAGTCGTTCTTTACAGTATTATTACCGGACTATTGATTATCCGAGTTTAGTCTGTGAGATCCTCACCTTCTTTTCAGCCTCCTGGTCTTCATTAGGTTTTTCTGGGACAGTTTTATGCTCTTTATCTGGAATCTTCTTTCTCTCCTTCCTCTCAGATTTGGGCTTCTGCTCCAGTTGACGTTTGGCTATAAGAGCAGCTTTGCTCACAAAAGTACTCGTCATATCCAATTCCTTAAGAAAAATAAATAATTTGTTACACACCTTCCTTAAGTCTTAAAATCTTGGAGCATTGATTTTTCTGCACCAGAATCAAACTTATTAGCTGCTAGTTTACAACAGTCCAAACACTTCTGTGGCGTGGTAAAGATGTAGCACTGTTCACTGTAAACAAAAATCCTGCCATGTTACAGTTTAGTGTTTGTAACATGGTCATATCATCCTCATAAATCTATTATTTTTAAAACACTTAAAATACTAGAGCACTGGTACCTCCAAGTCATCCGAGTCATTGTTGGAGTCGCTGTCTTCATCGCTGCTGTCACTACTGGTGTCTGCATATTTAGCTGCACCCAACAGTTTGTCACTGGAACTACTATTGTCTTTGTATTGATCACTGGCTGCTGCACTCTCCTCTGCTTCAGTTGCCTGTGCATCATCTTTTCTCTGCAAAACACAGGAAACAAAACCTGTTACAAAAACAAAGGTGCAGCTAAATAATTTTAAAGATGATGTAAAAATCATCACCTGTTCATCTTTTACAGGGTTCTGTTTTTCCTTCTCCAACTTCTCACGCCGTTTTCTTTCCTTCTGTTTCTGTTGCACAGGAATACATACATTAAAGCTCAACACTCGCATGAAATGACAATGAATCGTTACTAAACAGCTCATTCTGCATGGAGCACTCACCTGTTTCTTAAGCTGCTTCTTTTTAGCCTTTTCTTTGCTTTTTTTAGACTCTTGTAATAATCTGGCTTTCCGTTCAGTATCCTACAGCAGGAAAACAAACCCTGCATCAGTTCTGCAGAATCACAGGAAAATGAAGCAGTCCAAATACAAATCGACCTGAACTTACACTTTCCTTGTCCTCCTCTTTTCCAGCGGGTTGGCAAGTAAGGTCCCGGACTGGTACGCAGTAATTAAGTCGAGGCTGAGATCTGGTTAACCTCGAATGGTTTCCACCTAATCCTCTGTCAGCGAGCCTCGGGTATTCATTATAATTCCTATGATCACGACCCCAACTGCCATAACTATCCTCACCCCTATCATCAGGACCATAATCATATTCCAAAGCTGTTGGGAACAAGAACGATTTGTAAGTTTACACAATTATTTCATTTATGAAATTCTGAAATTAATGTAAAATAAAAGCTTTACATTTAACTTTAATACAAACATCACAAAAGACAGACTTGACTGTGTGCATGTGTGTTATCCACTTACTGGATAGGCTATATGATACTATACTTTGAAGGTGTCCATCAAACAAATCCACAACCCTTTGCTAAACAGGAGAGAGAGAGCGAGACACATAAGTGAATAGCAGTCCTGAATATTTGCTGACAATCATCAGATTACTTTGACGACTTCAGGCTTGAAGCTTCCCTTATTTAAAAAAACAAAAAACAAAAAACCCTGGTGTGTTCCTGATAGAAAAATACTGAAGTAAGACTGTACGGGGAAGGTATGCAGATGACCTTGCCATCATGGACCCCCTCTATCTCCCAAGAAGACCTTCAAGATATGCTTTGTTAGCTCAGACCTGAATATGTTGACATGACATAGGTTGAAGGGCATTAGGTAAAGACGTGTTGTCAAATGTTTGAATACTGGGAGCTCCTCTGGGGTGACTCCATTTTCACCCCACAGTTCCCCACAAGACGATCCACCGCTGTGTGCCAATGCCACTGACTGACTGTAACCCTGAGCTCCAGTGACGACATCGACACTCTGGCGCCACATACTTAAGTTTCACTTTCCTTTACTCAGAAGAAGCTGACTCACTGGATCCACATCAGCAACACACAAGCTTCTTTAGATGCTGTGGCACTTCAGAGAATACATAATAATTTGTATAGTTGCAACGTGGACAACACTTCAGCTATTAAAGCCACAGGGAGGCGAACAATAAAGCAACAAAGTTACCGGAGTTATATAACCTTACGTGAGTCTGTGAAGTGAAAGCCACTGTCACAGTAAATGAGGCTCAGCGATTTCTCCAAATTATTATGATGTGTGAAGTATTCATTTCAATTTGCTCAACGGCAATTACAACATGGGATAATTTAGGTTTTGTTTATCTAATTGCAGGGTGTGCACTGGCAGTGACCAGTTGAACTTGTTTCCACTTGGTCAAAAAGTCCCAAATGTTAATCTGAACCAATCACTATTAGCTTTGTAGGAGCTGATCTGTCTGCAGTGTCACATCTATGTTCACCAAATTGTCACCTCCAGGAGCAAACATGTGGGCGCTCCTATGACGTCTACGCCTCTGTAAACAGACACCAATGAGGAGTACTTACGACCACACGTATGTCTGTAAACTCTGGAAAAGAAAATGAGAAATAAACATTGTTAATACGATGTTAAGATAAAATGTGAAGCTGTGGTTTATCTCCGCTCTGCAGGAACTCCCACCACCGAGCTAGCTCGTTAGCTAAACTAAGCACCAACTTTAAATAAGGAGAAAACAAGCATTTCCTCACCCGCCTCGTCGTTATATATGTCCATGTTCACTGATATTGACCCTTCACAACTTTAAATACTTCTACATTCAAGTTAATTACGCTGTTAGTTGCATTACTATCGCTAATGTTTGCAGTCGCTGTCCGTAGCTGCAAACATGTTTCCGCGCTTTCTAAACTATTTGGAGTATCGCGAGAACAGGATCAGACATCCGGGATTTGGCATTTAAATAACGCATGCGCGCTGTAGCCCAACGCTCCTTTGTTTACCCTGTCGGACACATGCTTCAATACACTTCCTACATGTTTTAATCAGTAATCGCTTTGTAAACTAATCGGTGACTCCATATTATTATAGTATTGTACATTTGTTATTATCCCAACTGTTATGTAGTTAGAGTAAATACTAGAATATGAGTATTTCAAAATCAGAATATAAAAAAAATGAATATTATGCAATGTCAATAAAGTAAAGTTGAGAGCACAAGATCACAATAAATCTTTAATGTGGTAATTGTATATACACACAGACATTAGTATCTCAATAATCTCAGGCTGACAAAACCTGCAGTTTTAAACAACTACAGGTAAAGCCAATAAAAGTAGCATAAAATTATTATTAATATATCCACATTGAGAAAAACAGTGCAGGAATGTTTTACTGGATTTGATTCATACTAATTTTTTAATGCTTGTTAATCTCTCCAGTGAAAATCTTACACCAGTCAAATCTTCACATCAGAACACTCACATATTTCACCAACATGTGTCACATGCCTTCTTTCACAACAAGTGAGTGAAAGTGCAGCTGCAGCTCTAACTCACAAAGCAGACGTCTTTGGTCAAGTCATAAGAAATTACCCCATTGTAGAGTTTAAAACGGTCAAAACATCCTGAGTTACAAACTTTTGAAAGCTTATCAGGTACCACATTTTAAAGAAAGTCACAGCAGCAAAAGGCTGTCGTTATGGCCAAGATCTGAGCCAAAAATATTCATCGCAAACTGTCATTAGTTTCCAGAGTGGGGGCGGTTTATTCCACAATCCTACTGTGGCGCAAAGAAAAGGCGACAAGTCTCTTGTAGGTTGCGCTGAGGAGGACGAGGGCCCCTACCACCATACCACAGATGAGGCTGAAGGCCCAACGAGGTCCCAGGAGTGTATAGACATGAGAGACAAAGACCGGGCCAAGTGTCCTGGCCCCACTCCCCGAGGCTGTCAACCAACCCATGTATACACCCTGCAGAAATCAATATAAGATGTATGAGTAACAGCTATTTTAGGCTGTGCAGGTACATTTAAAAGCACTTCTACTTTTTAAAAATACACTTACGCTATGCTACAGTTTTCTTACCTGAGGTTTGGATCCAAGGATCTTGGAATACAGTGTGTAGGACATGACATTACAGGCTGGGTATCCCACCCCAATGAGAAAGTCAGATGAGATATACTGAGCTAGGTGTATAGCAGGGGTGTACTGACACCAGGTCTGTTCATATGGGCAGCCCGTTGGCTCCACAGAGCTGTTAGAGGCCAACATCGCCTTAGACATGTGACTGATCAATGTGTTGTTTTTGAGATCTGTAATTTTAAAAGAAAAACAATAATTTAAAGTCACACTTCAAAAAGATAATTAAATTCACAACCATATATTTAACTTAAAATATGATCCTTACAGCCAGTGTTATTTCAATCAAAAGCATCAAAAGGAGTCAAACTGGGATTCAGTTTGTAACAATCAGTCAATAATCAAAACCATACCTGCCCACTGGATTTTAGGATAATGATTCCCCCATGGAAGCAGAATAAAGAAACCACAGAATATAATAGCTAAGCCTACAAGCAGCACAGGACGATCCCCGACCCTGGAAGGAAAATACATATTCCTCCTAATTAACGAAATTCAAGGAAGATGAAATATAGTTTCATTAAATCCACACTTGTATGAAGGAGGGTACCTTTGAGCAGCCACTTTAACAATCAGAAACACCAAGATTGATTCAAATCCAATGCAGCAAAGGATAATGCCATTGTATAGCACAGCCTCCTTCCGTGTCCAGGCGAACATGTCCATGGTCAACGGGGTGGCAATTCTGAAATGACAACAGTCAGAACTTCATACAACTTAGAAGAGGGAGGTAAGTGTCTCATATTCTAACTTTAAGAAATACATACGTCTCAAAGACAGCAAAGATGAACATGACGATGAAGAACAGGATGTTAGAAGTCATGACGGCCATGTGATCGATGGTTTCCTCTGTTTCTTCTGTAATGTCAACGCTATCTACGGGAAATGGAGGAAGATAATGAAGACTTGAACCCAAAACTATATCAACATCCTGCAACAACAGCTATGAAAAAAATAATCCAAATTCACTTTCCTCTTTCATTATTTTCAGTGACAACAGCTGGAGTACACCTGCTGTGTGTCATGATCTCTCCTGTTGCTGCACTAATCCCTATCAGGAATTGCACAATTCATTGGTGAACATACCTTCTGATGAGTAGTTGATAGCTTGAATGCGCCTTCCATGATCATCAACACGATGCTCGCTGATGGTGAGAATCACAACAGTCATCTTAGGTCCACAATTTTTTTTTTTTTTATCTGTGTTAAATGAATCAGGTTTCCATCTAAAGACTGAAACTGATTTTTACTGCTTGTATTCTAAAATATAGTTATTAATTAGTTATTATATAAAAGTTTAATTATTTCTTTATATCCTATTAGTTGTGTATGTTTTTTATGCATATTATTGCCATCATTGTGAAATTGATCAAATAAATATAACCTCACCTTTCTGTAAAAAATAAAATAAAATTCTCTCCATTTGAAAAACTGTGAATCTCTCATATGATGAAGATACTTTACTGTACTGTACATAAACGGACAGATGGGGAGCAATAATCTATCATCCGTGATGTAAACCTAATTCGCTGTAATCACTTTTTAAAATATACAAAATAAAACTCTTAGAGAGACATGATGCAGTGTTTGTAGACTCACTTGAGTATCAAGAGAACTAGCAGGATGTTGATGAGACCAAAGACTGCAGCCAGTAAAGCCGGGGAAGTGTACATGTTGAGCTGCAGTTCTATGAATTTCACTGTGACACCACTTTCACCAATGAAAGACAGAACTGCCTGCAGAGCTGACACACACAAAGACAAAAACAATTAAGAATCAAATCCACAACTCTTTTCACAGTGTTGTTTTTTTCTACCACCCACAACAACAATTGCAATATTTTTTCTCTTCACAAAATATGGCCATCTTCACCTGGCCCAAGGATGAAACCCAGGGCCTGACAGGCACTTATGTTTGCCATGACACTGGTCCTCTCCTTCAGTGATGTAGCTCCAGCAACATAGGACCTCACCACGGCTACGTTACCTGTCATGAAAAGACAAAAACTTAAAATACTTTAGTTGAACAGAGCTGTAAAAGAGAGGAAAAGCTGTTGCTCTCACAAATCACCTGCTCCAAAGCCCACAAAGGCACGGGACATGAGCATGTGGAACTTGTTGTTGGTCTTGGGCAGATACGCGTAGGCATAATAGATGTTGGCCGACAGGTTGATGAAGATAGAGCACACCAGCGGTTCCCTGCGTGGCCGGTAATTAGACCACCAGCCAAAAATCGGTGAAGCCACCATCTGTCCGAGGCTGTAGGCTGCTACCACCCATCCAAGGAAGCTGGCATCAGCACCCTCATCAATCTGCAGGAAACACAGCCAAAAGATAACAAGTAAAAGCACGAGCGTGTTGGACAGAACATAACTTGTGGCATCTTATTATTGATGCATGCAGTTAAAATGTACTTTGTGTTTTGGTTTACTTTACAACTCAATTTTTCTGGTGCAGTGCTTCTGCTAATTTCCAAATTAGGCTCCCAAAATGTCCATCTTTCCCTTTGTTTTGTTATTTTTGCACTCCCTCATTTGTATTGATGAGATCAGCCACATCAGGCAGCAGCCTTTTGCCCAAGAAACAGTGACTCGTACATACCTTTTGCAAATAGGGCCAAAGTGATGTGATGACTATGGTGAAACCTAGGAGGGCATACATAAACATACGTGATTGACATGCTGTGATTGAGTGTCTCCTACACAACCAGACGAGGTCATGGTCAGTTTCTTTGCAGTGGACTTTCAACATTATAAAAGTGCAGATGTGACAATCACTGTAAGCTGGGAGTGTTCTCACCTACGCTGCTGAGGAACATGGTGAAGTACATGACTCGGATGGACCTCCACCGACTTCCGTTGTCCTCATCCAGAGGGCCATCACTGCTCACAAACAGTACAGGTGATTTAAGGTAATTCCCAGCCAATGCAACTACGTTTTGCCATTACTACAGCTGCTGCCACAGGCTGATAAACACACCGATGCGACTCAACTGCACACAATGCATGGTAAACAACTGCTAATACAAGCAGAACTGCTGCATCTACAAGCACTTGCAAAACTCCCTGATGAATGTTTACCCCATTTATTGTTCATTAGTAGTTTATTTATCAGGTGGCTGGCTTAACTATGTACTTACCCGCATGATTCGTCCCGGAGCAACGGAGTAGTATCATCGGAATCACGATGAGACATTTTAAGTCAAATAGTAGCCCAGCGCTAAGTTTCCCTTGGACTTTAAAGATGCAAAACAGCGTTTCTACGTCGCCATGTATCCGAGGTCCAGTGAACTACACAGCTAATGCTAACTCCAAAAGCCCCGGGAAGCTAGCTACAGCACCAGTACCAATTAGCTAACATTTCGCATTGTAACATATACGTTAATAAACTAAACTCATTTACAGATGACGAAGAACTGAATAAACGACCGTACGTCACACAAAATCCTACAACACTAGACTATGGCACCATGGACAACTCTGAACTCCACCACTGTCAAGTCAAAGCGTGTGAAAATAAAACCTCCTGTGGAGCCTTTCAAAACAAGACCAATTACAGTACATGCAAACTGTTTTGCTAATCTTTTTTCTGGATTTGAAGTTTGAAACCAAAGATAAAATATTAAAGTACGTTTTTAATACAAAAACAGAACCGTTTTCAATCAACCTCCCATATTTTTTGCACCGTCACAAACTACATACATTTATTTTGAAGCCAGTCTTATAACATGCAGCGCTGTCACATGAGACCTCACACTATTAAACACTCCTGTCCCCTCTGGGTAAACATCCTCTGTACATCATGTTAGTAATAAATCATTACCTGAAGCTGTTAGATATTTATGTATCGTTATATATTTATTTAATATAACTGTTCTATTACAAAATTATACACAAATAACGGAGAGAAAATATATTTTACCAGAAAATGAAGGTAAAGTCAGAAAACAGAAGTAGTGTAAGTCAAATCTGGTGTGTTCATATAAAATAATAAACAATAAAAAAAACCCCTAATAAATAAAATATAAGATCTTTGTAATACTCTTTAGGTCAATTGAAACTACTGACAAAAAACGGTGAAATAGTTACATTAAACTCTTGGAAGTGTAATCATATAATTCATTAAGAAATCCAGTTGCAATAGTAGATGTCCTATAATAATTTAAATTACGTCTTGGTTTTGCAGTTTCTTGTTAAGCACCGCCTCCATGGACAGCTGTCTCTTTAAAGCATGATCGAAACTATATTAAGTACCCCCCACCCTATGCCCCCACCCCACGGTGTGCAAATGACACCCTCCTGATATGAAAGTGAAAGTAAAACTCTCGCTCACGACGAGGACAAATAGTCAGCATGTCGCTTTTTTTTCTCGAGGTAAGTGATAAAATAATAGCACAAAGGCGAGGTTTTCTTCAGATTTTTGCATCTAATTTGTAATTACATGGTAATTTCTGTCTTTAAGGTGTGTGCCTCAATTTGTATTGGATATATCGCCCTGGAACTATAAAACCACAATGGGTAGGCCGAGACTTTCATTTGCGCCTTTTTCAGACGTCAAACATTACTCGGGTTTTATTTTGTTGTTATTTATTTATTTATTTTTAATTATCATTTATATGTTACAGATCGACGCATGGTGCAGTTGTGGGCTGTGTTGCTTTTTGCATCATCGTGTTGCGGAGCTCCTGGTGAGTCCCTGCTTACTGTAAATCTCACAATCACGTGTTTCTCATTCTCACCTCTTTTGTGTGTCTGATCTTACACGGTTTGTTTAGTCTTTATTGATACTGACTGTGCTAAACGCATAAACTTTAAACAACACATTTTTTATATTTACTAAAAACCTCCTGTTGTACATATACTGTAAAACCTGGTGTTACTCATGATGACGTTCACGTTTTATCACCTTGAGTAGTGTAATATGACTGTAATAAACAAACAAAGCTGAGAATCAGAATCCTTTATTGTCATCATACTTTATGCACAAGATTGCAGCAGCTGATAAAACAAACTCTTAAGGAAAACCTAAAAGCTGTGCAAAATTTAAGTAGAAAATTATAGAATGAAATATCTTGGTCAATATATCACAGTGTAGTAGTTATTGCACAGTGATAGGAGATATTGCACAGTGTTACAAATACAGAACAGTGGTTATTGCACATGTTGATGGAGAAGCAGCAGTAGATAGTCAGACAGAGGAGTTCAAAGCTTTGACAGCCCACAGATAAAAGCTGTTCTTTAATCTGTTGGTTCTGCACCTAATGGACCTGAAGCACCTCCCTGATGGCAGCAGTTTGAAGAGTGACTGTCTGGGGTGGGAGGTGCTGGCAGCCGATGATCTTTTCTGTAGATCTGATTACCCTCTGCTGAACCTTCTTACAAGACACTGCTTATGTTCTGGCCTCAGTTCAGACTTGAGCAGGTATGACTGGTCAAAACCTTTGTGCTTCGTCTCATAGTGGTGTTTTACATTGCACTGAATGAGTCTGGGCTCCCATTTTGAAGCCAGGAGATTTGCATTTGAGCATCGCCATGTTGTTTGTTTGGAGCCAGATGTTGACTTGTAAGCTGATTGGTATATGACAGAAGGCGTGAGGAGGCGGGTCTAACTCTTGAACCCAAGATTTTTCAATATTTTAAATCCCGTCATAATTTATTGATTGATTGGTGCGGACTCTGACCACAATTCGTCTGTTAGTGACCTATGCTATATAGAAACTTTAAGAAACATTTCCTGAAGGTTTGCTCAAGATTTCACAAAATAACCTCCTGGGAAAGTTCCCTGAAAGTTCTCTAAAGGTTCCAAACATTCCCTTGTAAAGAGTTCACAAAATAACCTTACTCTGAAGTTCTTTGATCATATGCAAATCACAAAAACATTAACTAACAACATGAATGTGTTACAGTTTCAGACAGCCTCGTTGTTTTGGTTGGGTCTACTGTCTCGGCGCAGAGTGGCCAAATGACCACGTTACCATGCTGGCTCAGCCCACAGCAGAGTGCCGAAGATCTGGAGGTACGCTGGTATCGTGATAATCACTTTACCCCGATCCTGCACTACCAGGCAAAAAAGCTCGAGGATGCTTCCCAGGAATCTTCGTACTTTGGCCGAGTGTCATTTGGGTTAAAGGATGCAGCGTCCGGCGGACTGAAGACAGGTGACGTGAGCCTGAACCTGCTGAACGTCACAATTGAGGATGCAGGAGCTTACACCTGTTACGTCAGCAGCGACCAGAGTTATGACCGAGAAACTATTAGTCTTCAAGTGACAGGTGTGGGTCGTGAAGGTGGAATAAATACACAAAAATTAAAAGAAAAGATTGATTTTTTTTTTCCTTTGCATCAACTGTCCTTCGTCTTCCTCCCCTCCCAGAAACGGGACACCCTCCTTTTCTAACAGCCACGTGGAAAACAGATAACATGGTGAATGTGAGCTGTGAATCTGAAGGCTGGTTTCCTGAGCCTGTGCTGCGCTGGTCAGACAACAAGCAGGATCTGACTCCTGAAAGTCCGGTGCACAGCAGCATCTCTGCTGGGCTTTTCTCAGTCCACAGCTGGATTCTTGTCCCCAGCTCCTCTGAGGTTTCCTGCTCAGTAGGTTTCTCTGGTAAAGAGGAAAAGAAGATGAGACTGCGCCTGGACAATGTTCCTCACACTGCTAGCCTGGGTATTTAAAGGAATTTTTTATAATCTGTTCAACAGTTGTATTTTCTCTGTTTATTGTTCACTTAAAACAATAGTCAAAACAAAAACACAACTGTCCTTACTTTTTATTTAGAGTCAGGATCCTCGTTGGGAGGATGGGTGGTCGCCATCATACTTGCACTCATAGTCGTATTGGGGTCAGTTGGAGCTACTATGTTCTACTGCAAGAAAGGTAAATGTTTGATTTTTGATTAATATCATCATATGAGTGGTGCAGTGGTTAGCACTTGTGCCTCTCAGCAAGAAGGTTCAAGGTTCAAATCTCGGCTCAGGTCTTTCTGTGTGGAGTTTGCATGTCCTTCCTGTGCATGGTGGGTTTTCTTGGGGTACTCCAGTTTCCTCCCACAGTCCAAAGACATGCTTGTTGGGTGAAGTGATCAAACTAAATTGACCATAGGTGTGAGTGGGAACGTGAATGGTGGTTTGTCTCTACCCTGTGATAGGCTGGCAACCTGTCCAGGGTGACCCCGCCTCCCTCCCGATGACAGCTGGGATAGGTTCCAGCAGACCCCTGCGACCCAAGTGTGGAGAAGCAGGTATAGATGATGACTGACTGACTGACTAACTGACAGACATTGAATAAGATTTCCAAAGTCCTTGTATCTGTAGTTGTACACTGTTGCTCATGAAATTGGATTATTCCTATTTAAACAAATCAGAAATCACTTTTGACTAGGTGCAATTAATGAGTCCCAAATACCCAGGTGGAATGAATTAATGCATCATAATTGGTTGGTGTTATATAAGGTAAGACGTGCTGAGTTGTCCTTTTCCTCCCAAGGTCTATACGCAATAGCTCCACATTTTCAGAGTTGGCTGTGTAGTTTTCAAATAAACACGACACAGAAGTTCCCGAGGGAGTGTGCACACAAACAAGACAACACTGCTGATTTACTTTGAACATTAGAGCACAGTCTGTAGAATCCTCATCAAGAGGAGGGTCATTGGAAATAGATGTATAAAGTCAGTCAATCATCTTCGATACCTGCTTCTCCACTCTTGGGTCATAGGGGTCTGCTGGAGCCTATCCCAGCTGTCATCGGGCAAGAGGCGGGGTCACCCTGGACAGGTGATCTAAAGTGTCTTGCCCAAGGACACACTGACAGGGATTGGGAAGAGTAGGGACCAAACCACCAAACCTTTGGTTGGTAGACAGCCGCTCCACCACTGAGCCACTGCCGTCCCTGATCTATAAAGTGTTAGAAGAAATAAACTATGAAAAATAAATCACATTAGGTTAAAAAAAAAATGAATGAAATCAAACCCTGAAATGTGTTTTCTTATGTTTCAGTGAAGAAATCCAAACCAGGACTTGAGATGACTGAGTGTAACAGCACAGAGGCTGATTGCGGTATACACATTATTACTGTTTCACATTTCTGTAAGAGTTTATCTTAGTAAAAGGACACTGCAGCGATTTTGTGTTGCACCTCCTTATATTAATACAAGCACATTGTGAGTCAATCTCTGGATCCTACATTTCCCATAATGCAAAGCTGCACAGTTGTGGTTGTTGTTCACACATGTTAAACTGTATTTGTGAAATCAGTGTTTTTGTAATGACAATAAACCATTTGTTGTGTTTTCCCCACAGAGTGTCAACCACTTTTAACAGGAGGTAAGACTCAACTCAAACGGCAACTTCAATTAAAAGCAAAACATGTAGATTGTTATAAATGAGCAACTATATGAACAGATGTTTTCTCTGCTTACTCCCTACAGAGTTGAAGCAGAATTACGGTAATCTCTCAGGTTGTTTCTGAGAATCATACTTATTTACTTAAGTATTACCCAAACTTTTATCATTCATTCTTTCAATCTCGTTTTCAACAGAGAATATTCAACTCGACACAGGAAATCCATTCATCATAACCAAAGGCTCTTTACTGAGAGACGCCCGTTGTGACAACTTTCCTGATGGGGAGAGGGTGACCTGTGTCACAGCTGTCAGAGGAACATCTGGCTTCTCTGGTGGGCAGCACTACTGGGAGGTTTCTTTGGGGTCTGTAACGGCAGGCATCAAAGAGTCTTGGTGGGTAGGAGTTACAAGCGCAGCTGAAGTCTCTCAGGACCCAAAGTTTTCTCCTAACACATCTAATGGTTACTGGTTCCTGTCCTCCTCCCGAGACAGTCCAGACAGATTTCAGTTCAGCACAAAACCAAAGGTCTCACTGCCAGTCCATTTCAGACCACAGACAGTCGGTGTGTATTTGGATTATGACAGCGGGGAGCTTTCCTTTTATAATGTGAACAATGAAAGCCTGATTGGATCTTTCTCAGCTGCATTTACAGGTGAAGTGTTTCCGTTTTTCAATCCTGGGAAAGGTGACAAAGCACCAATGGAGATATTACAGAAGGAAGAACACGGTCAGTCCAATGACAAGGTCAATTCTGTAGAGTCAACAGCATAAGAGGCTGAATCCTGAAATCATCGGTAACAAGTGATAAAAGAAAGAATGGTGAAATACTCAGGATCCATTTTAGATTTTAGCATTGAACACAATCTAATAATGTATTTTGATTTAAAAACAAGGAAATCTATTCACAGAAAACTCAATAATTTTAAGTTCTCATTGAAACTGAAAGATTTTGGAAATAAAATCAGATCACACACATGTTCACACACAGTACAATGTGCAGTGAAATGTTTTGTGTACTTCTGGCTTGTTCAGTACACAACAGTAAACAATAAACAAGGGAAACAAAAAAACAACAAAATCAAGCAAGAGGAACCATACATAATATAATCATAATGCTCTCTCTAATGCTATACAAGGTGGACAAAATAGCTAATTTAAAGGCTGCATTACATTGAACAACTCTTAAAAAATGTTTGAAAACTTTTTTTAGGGGGTTGGGGGAAGTAAATAATCCACCACAATGATCATTAATCACTTTTTTCCATTTGTGTGTGTGTGATTAAACAACCCAGATATTTAGCTTTACAATTACTGACATTTAGAGGAGCAGCTGGTGGCTGTTGCTTTATAATTACTGTAAATATTAAGAGACATGAGGACATAAAACATCAATCATATCAGTTAAATAGCAAATGCTATAAATAAATCCTCCAAAAATAAGTTGATTGCATCTAAAATGAGTGAGGTCTGTGTTTAAAAGCTTAATTGCCGATGGAATTTTATGTTATTTTTTATCCCAAATCTAAAGCTTCAAGTTTCTTCCAGTTATCTTGATAGTTTTGTAGTTTCAATGGTGACTGCTTTATCGTACAGTTAATAACCGTTCTCATCAAACCTTCTGTGTCCTGCAGAGGTTTTTTTTCACCTCATTCATGTGTTTATCAGTGATGGTGTCTCATGACTGGTCCTGGTCCTAGCTGATAGCATAGTGCGCTGTCCAATTTATTTTGGCAGCTTGTCTTAATTTGTGTTTTTTGAGAATTTGTGGTATTTGTACACTTGTATATTGTGAGATTTGTAGTCTGAGTTGCATGAAGTTCTCATTCTTATAGCCTGTATGTAATGGATGTGATGGAGCAGTTAGAATTTTTAGCATTTAGACTTTTTCTGCAGTTTTTGAACCAAAATCACATGAATTATTGTCGTTGATATTGAGGTGATTTACAACTCTTGTAACCATTCTGACTGCATACTTATCAAATACTAAAAATATCACAGAGGTGCTCATTCAGGCTCCAAAGGGTCTGGGACTACAAGTCAGAAAAGCAGGTTTGTGGACACTTCTGATTGATCTTCTAATTGATCATGCAAAGGGACTTGGATTATTCAGGACCACCCTCTGTTGTTAAATTACTTTGCAGCATCCATGTGTAATTTATATTTAGGATACCTTTCCTGGTACTGCATACAGTAAAAGTAGTCTGGAAGTGGAATAGTTCTGTATATTTCTATGTTTCTTGATGGTTGGGAGCTGAAGTGGTGCATAAAATCCCAAGTAGACAACACTTCAGACTAAATATGCCCTCTGTGCACTCCCCTTTTGGGGGAT
>OOFC01051227.1:112546-125166 GCA_900323345.1 Pseudochromis fuscus
ACTTGAGGACAGCCCCTGAACTACTCCCACCCCCACAATTTATTTAGTTTTTTTGATGGATTATTATGGCTCCTATTGATCTGTTTGGATTGTTTTCTCTTTCTTATAAATGAATATATTTCATTCAATGAGATGCCAGTGTAGATGAACTGCAGGGAGGGTTGTGGGTGGGAAAGCAGGGAATAACAAATGTTCACTACGGACTATCTCAGGACTCTGATTACATATATTAGCCTATGTATATTTGTATTCTGTATGCTTTGCATGAGTCCATGGATGTTGTATTTGTTAAAACAATGAAAGTTGTTAAACACATGTATGGAGCAAAGGGAGCATCTCAGGTGGATTGGTTGAACCGGGAGAGAAGCACTGATGGTGACTGGAGTTGGATGAGCTGTTGCTTTGCTGCCTCTTCGTCCTCCTCGGTCCCTTTAGAGAAAAAGGGCAAACAAAAAACTTGAATCTGTGAAAGGAGTACAAACAAAAATCTGACACTTGTTTTACTCACAGTACGTGGTTGTGAAAGAAGTTTCTCATCTTGTGGAGGTGACTTCTGCCGTCCTGTTTTTGTACAATTGTTAAGGCAACAATTTTAAGTCGGACCTTAGATGTTTCGTGCTGCTGTTAGATTTAACTTTTCTCCTGCATGTACATCATTATCATTGAATTGCATAGATGTGAAATGTATAACAAGCTCGTAGTTATCAACTATTTTAGAACTAAGAAAAGGAAAGTGATCCAACTCTTGTACTACAACTTATACATGCTGACTGAATTTTCAACTGCATATAAAAATGATTTTAAACTGTTTTTTGTGACTTTTTAAAAAAAAATAAACAATCAATATGGACACGGTTGTTTCTATTTTCTTTACCTCAGTGTTTGCATGATGTAAAATCCACTTTACAACTCAGTTTAAGAAAACACAGCAAAATGTCATACACTTTAATAAGTACAGATAGTATTTACAGTATATACACCATAACACACTACTAACTCTGTAATCACTACTGCATACTTTCATAGATTAGGAAGTATTTACATGGTGAATAAGACCATATGTTGATTCTGAAATACATATATTGGTTTTTTTTAAAAATCATGATACGCAATAAATTCAAGTAGGCGTGCCTTGATACATACTAGTCTTGACTATGATCATGGTAATAGAGGTATGCGAGAAACACTTCACAGGTGCATCATGGTCCGAGACGCTGAAGAATACTTTTTTTTTATACACTCACCAGTTGGGGCGCTGTGGGGTTGGGAGCACGATGTCAGTCAGTATCAAACACAAAACTATACAAGTTCATACATTTCTGATTCCAGACGACATGTTGTTTCCTCTGTGGGGAAACACTGGGTTTCTTCTTCACATTCACGTTTGGTCATCAGCGTTCAGAGGAAGCAGACTCTAGACCGAGGACTTGGTGGTGTAGGGTGTTCCCAGTGGTCTAAAGCGCCAACCACATCACAGACTTGAAGTTGCTGGTTACCTCTGTCTCTCCCATTTGTCCTATCACTCTCCACTGTCAACTACCGGTAAAAATAAAATATAAAATAATCTGTAAAAAAAAACAAAAACAAAACCATTCACTGTGTCTGAACTCATAGTCACACTTAGAAGTACATTTTGTCCCACCGCTTAAAAATACATCTCACAAACACACATTGAGCATTTGCAACACTGAGTATGGATTATGTCTTACTGCAGCAACCCCCTCTGTCTTCTTAGCTTTGTCAGTTTTATTACACTACTCCCTTATGACCATGGCGATGAGAAGGGGAGTGCACCTCAACTTCAGGTGCTGCGCCCTTGATAGAAAACAGAAAGAGTGTCTTCACCCCACCATGACCAAGAGATGTCCTCTTCGCTGAGATTGCTGGTGGTTTCTACATACTACGGTGTGTCCTGTCCCTCTGCCACATTGTTGAGTTTGGCTCTAGCAGACTGCAGCAGCGCTCTCCCTCCTCCCCTGCTTCTTCAGCAGCTGGATGCGGTTGTGGACATAAAACTTGATGGCCCTCCAGTCTCGCTGGTTGCTCACCAGCAGGGGGCAGAGTTCGAGGCAGCGCTCGCAGTCTGCCTTCGCGGGGACGCGCAGTTCCATGAGGTTCCTCTTTAGGTGAGTCTCCACTGCTACACGCTCCGCCTCCGACCAGGGACGCTTCAGCACGCCACGCTTCCCTGTCAGACACCAGAGTGGATTTTACAAAGTGTAAATAAGTGGAAGTCAGGATCAAACTGATGAGAACGTCAAGTCACGCAGACAGTTACCTGATTTTGGTGGAATGCATCTCCTCTTATGGGCATTAGCTAACGATGGGCTGACGGTGGGTGAAGGAATGGGTGCTCTCTTCTTCCTCGGGGGTCGGCCGGGCCCTTTCTTTTTCACCATCACCTCTGGCTTCTCTTTAACTTCCTCTTTCTCCTCCTCTGCCTCCGAATCTTCTGAAAAGGAATCTGCTGAGTTCCCGGACATGACTGCACAAAAGAAATAAAATAGTAAATGGTAAATGGAGAACATTTATATAGCGCTTTCATGACCTAAGCTAGGTCCCAAAGCGCTTTACACGGCATCTCATTCACCCATTCACACACACACACTCACACACTAATGGCTACGGAGCTGCCATGCAAGGCGCTAGTCACCATTGGGAGCAACTTAGGGTTCAGTGTCTTGCCCAAGGACACTTCGACACGTGGACAGGAGGAGCCGGGGATCGAACCCACATAGATTGTATTTAACATGAAGCAAATGTCCAACGTTACAAGACAGAAATCTGCTGCCTGCAACAGAACAAGGGTGCAGCAGTCAAACTATACTGTTATCTTAAATTTGCTGTAAAATGTTATGTTTTCACCTCCTAAACAAAAAGATCATCTTGTACATTCACTACTACAATAAACTCACGGTTGTTCTCAAATCCAAAAACTGTGAAATTAAAGTGATGGAGCCACAGAGTCCTGGATTTGTAACTGTCTTGTCATAAGTGTGTTATAGGTGAATAAATGTATGTATAAATGCATCATATCAGAAATGGGCTTAAGGTTTTCCCTGCTGCTAACCTGCCAGATGAAGCTAGATTTTCAGTATAAAGATATAATCTTCTGAACTTCCCACGTAACTCTTGGCAAGAAAGCTAATAAGTGTGTTTCCCAAAATGTTCACACACAAAAGAAAGACAACACATTTTAGCACACAACCAATTAAGACATGAAATACCTGCTGGTGGGCCCATAAGGCCTCATTATTTCCTACTGAAGACACAAGATGCTTGATGTAACTCCTTACCGTCCAACTCGAGGCAGATGTGCTGCAGGCTCATGCCTCTGAAGAGCACGCCCTCCCTCTCTCCATAAAGAACAACTCGACCCACGCGACCCATCAGTGCCGGATCCCGTATGATAGAGGAGCAGTTCTGGGTGACGTGATACTCGCGCTCCAGGAAGTCCTCCAGCCGTTTGACAGCTCCACCCGGGTTCTCCCCTTCCTCTAACAGCAGCAGCTGGGTAAGGATGGCGACCTGCCGCCTCACTCGTGTTGCTGTCAGTGATCCAGGGTTCTTAGCCCCGCTGGTTCGGGCCAGGTTTCTCAGGAGGTCTGTGCCCCGCAGAGGGGTGGCGGGAGAGTGGTAGGGCCGGGAGAAGACGTAGGGGCTCTCAGGGTCCACGCCCACGTTGGGGCTGGTTCGAAGAAGCAGGTCAAGGCAGGACTCGCAGTGTGGCGGGAGGATGAGTGGCTGGATGCGACCGCGCTTGCCTAAGACGCCAGCCCGTGGGAGATAACACAGGACCTGGCGTTCAAAGGGGGACAGGAGGGCTTCCATGCCAGAGGGGGAGCTCGTGCTGGAGCTGGTCTGGGGGGTGATACGGTTGCGATAGTCCTGGATAGTGAGCTTGGCCACTTCGCACTCTCGGTGACGGTTGTAGAGGATGAGTAGGGAGAGACTGGAGTGGCAGAGCAGGCGCCAGGCCTCGGGGGAGTGGGGTGAACGGGTTAAAGAAAGAAAAGAGGAGTGCTGCTGGTGGCGGAGATAGAGGACCAAACAAGAAAGGGAAGAGAGCAGCGGAGACATGTGATGCCTGTTTGTGCTGAAAGTGGAAGAAAGAGAGGCACAGTTGAAATAACACACCAACCAAAACATGATCAATAAACACACACAAAGACAATAATCCAACCACACCTTACAATCTCTCCATTCTTCTCCTCTCGTGCTTCGTCTTCTCCATCTCCACTCAGCTCCAGGTCTTCATCTGGATCTATGTCCGGCTCTGGTGTGGGAGGTGGAACCAGGTCCTCTTGATTTCTTGAGCTCTCCACCTCAACCTTCTGCTGCTCTTCTTGCTTTTCCTTCTTCATCCTCCGGCCCCTTCTGGGAGTAGACGGGGGCGGTGGTGACGGGCTCTTCACTCGGGCCACCATCGGCGATGTTGGTACTTTTGTAGCGGGCGCGGGTAAGCTCGGCCCCTTCTTGGCGGCTGCGGACTGAGTTGAAGAAGGTGGCGAAAGCGAGAGGGAGAAAGAGACGCTGCCTGTACTCGAGCGAGTAGCTGGTGATTCCCTTTCTCGGGGGAAGAGCGAGGGTGGGGCGGGGTTGGAGGCAGAGGGCTGAGGAACAGCAAAGGAATGACTGTGAGCAGCAGACGTGGAGGATGGCGAGGGGTTGGGGTGTGAGGTGCTGCCATTTGAAGAGTTGTGCGTGTGAAGGTGCGCCAGCTCCATGGCCGTTCTGACCTCCGGCTGGTTGGCGTGGTGCTTCTCCAGATGGCGTGCCAGAGAGCGATAGTGGCGGCCACAGTACGGGCAGTGCTGCCGCCGGCTCACTGTGGCGCCACTGGAGCTGCCAATGTTTATGTTGATGTTATTGTTTATGTTGGTGGTCGGGGGTGCCAGGGAGCTGACTGGGGTCTGGGGCTGGGATCGAGTTGGGGGTGCAACAGGTGCTGGGCGGGAAAAGGAGGAGCACGGACGACCAGGTCCTCTGGAGGAGGTGGGCGCACTCTTCTTCTTTGAATTGACCGGTGTGGGCATCTTGCGCTTCTTGCGGCGACGGAGCATTCGACCCCTTATCTCTTCAAGCTCCTCTTCTTCATCATCATCATCGTCGTCATCGTCCTCCTCCTCTTCGTCCTCCTCTCGGTCTGAATCGCTGGGCTCAGAGTGGGTGAGTGGGGAGGACGAGGGCGATAATGACCAGGAGGGGGTAAGGTAATCAGAAACAGAGAGGGACAGTGGGTGGGGGCCGCCCTCTTCCTCCTGGGTAGACAGATTTCAAAATAAAACACACCATGTGAGCTCTTTGACATTTAAAGCTAAGCTTTAGTCTATGGCACAGACGATTATGTAACTTGGAGTTCAAAAACAATAGTCAGCACTAGTAGATGACAGGATCTGTTCAGATGTTAGTTTTGGTCTTTTCATGATGATTCACAATGAAGTTAGTGTCTCACCATTGCATTCTCGCCCCAGTCCGTCAGGCTGTAGTCCACTGTGATCTCCTCCCCTTTAGCGATGTCTCGGATCGCTATGACAACCAGTCGCACCTGGGTCCCACAGTGGACTTCTCGAATCCGGCAGTTCGGCGGCGGATGGAAGAGCACAGGTCCACGGACACCGCCTGCACCCTCCTCCCCCAACTCTGGCACACTGAAAAACATAATGTGACCTTAGTAACAGGGTTCCCCTTGTTAAACAAAAAAAATTAAAAAATAGCAAAGTGGGCTGAATGAGATTTCCTTACCACAGCTGAGTGGGATCAGGCAGGTAGTAGGGACTGCCAGGTGGGGGGAGGCGGTCTTCTGCACCCTCTGGGTACTGACCATCACCTGGAAACGAGTGAGCCTGTTTAAATCTTGCACTTCTTAACTGCTTTATCACCAACAACGGGCCTTATGTTTCAAGGATGGAAGGTATGACATGGTACACTTGTTTTCCATAAGCACCAGAGTGGATAAACACACCAACACCGAGTGAGAAAATGAGTTTGTGTGTGTGTCTACATATACCAGGGCTGTAGCTGTGCTCTGACATGCTCTCCTCCTCCTCATCTTCTGTTACATACGCTCGATCGCACACCTTCACAGGTGTCCCCTTCCTTTTTCTCCCACACACGCGGCTGTAAAAACAAATTCAGGGCTTCATTTAGCATAATGACACACTCAGACAAAGCAGCGTTTAAGACTTTCTTTATGTAAATATTCGAATGGAGTGCAGCCAAAATTAGGCGAGCATGTGATACCTGTGGCAAAGCAATACTTCAGTCTGCTCGCTGAATGTTTCTACCACTTAAATGACTCATCCATAGCAACAAGGGGATGAACTACTGAACAAGTCATGGTCACAGCAGTAATGACGCCGTAGTTGTTGTTGTTTTTCCACTTAAGAAAAATGTATTTGATTTGACAAGCAATTAACACAAAGCCATTCTGAAACTTCACATTTTTAACATATGGTGTAAGTTTTCACCAGAGATCAGCTTTGAAGTGTTGATTTGTAAAACTGGATACATGTTTAAGCGAAGATCGGGGTCATCACGGCCCATTGTAAGGCACCATATAATAGTTATTTTCATGTGTATAGGCTCATCACATTTTCCTTAAACCCAAAGTATTCAATTTACTATAATGTCAAACAAAAACATGCAAACCAAATCTGAATATTAAAAATACTTGCCAATTATTTTTCTGTTACTCAACTAATCCATTCACGGTCTAATCCTTCCTTGTGCTCCAGTCCAATTAAACTGCATTTCACTGGTATTACAGTGGTTGTGGCCTGACCCACATTTTTCACTCACGCTTCAGTTGATTTTACAGAATTTATTGTTCATTACTGGTTTCCCATCCTTCTAGTTTACCTGGCCAATCAGGTGTACATCAGCCCCAGATTCAGAAATACAACTCTGATGTGGTGATGAAGGACCGTGACTGACAAACTAAATCTACTGTAAACAGACTGCAAGTGTGGATGCTGTGATTTCATCTATCTTCATTATGATTGTGAATCCAAATATTGTAAATGACCCCACCCCTTTATTCAATCACATCAGAGGGTGTATACACTACTACAAAACACTGATTAGCACAACAATGCATATCTGGTTCACTGAGCCTGGTGACAGTCAACTGTGTTCACGTGCGTTTTGGTCGTGGTCAGCAACTTTGTTTACTCAACGACAAGCAAGCCACGAGTCATGATCTGCACCAGCTGAGCAGTCAAAGAGGAGCAGAGGATACTGACACTGTTACAGTGATATGTCCAGGGCTCTGCAGACTGAGGAATCACACATATGACAGGAATAACCCAGGAGAGAGATAACTGCCCCCCTGGGTGTCACAGCGGATGAATCCTGCTGGGTGCATGCTAACATATAATGCTACACCACCGTTAGCCTGCTAGCTTTCAGCGGCTAACGCTGATACTTCTGTCCCGTCAAAACATCAAAAATAAAAAGGCTCGCGACTGAATGCAAAGCGAGGCGGACGGGAGATGAAACATCCTCATCGGACCCAACAGCTGCAAGCAAAAACCCAACAAAAATCCCTTGATATTCTCAGTTTTTCTGCAAAATAACGCTGGAATCATGCACGCGAATAAAAGGCTTCTAACTAAACAGACGTGCACGCTCACAGCGCGTGCGTCGGGGGCTCTTTGCATTTCGCTCGTTTTAACCTCCGGTAAAAAATTTAAAACCTCAAACCGGAGCCTCGCTGCGCTTACTCACCCCCGCGGCGGCGGCGGTTTGCTCCCATCCCCGTCGCTGTCGAGGGTCGGTGGCTCCCGGTAGTCAAAAGGCGACCGAACAGTCTCCGCCATTAGGACTGCCTTCCCTACCTCTCGCGCTCCGGTAGATGGCTCAATGCGCATGTGCACAACATCCCCAGGGGTTCTATTGGTAAAATGGGGTGCAGGGGTGCACCCACCTCCACAAAATATTACCGAGAAAGCATAGGAATAACTTTAATTTAATTCACATTTACGGAATAAAAGGAAAGCAGTGTAGCATTGCAACAGCCACGTGACCTCTCATCCATCCAATCCAGTTAAATCAATGCTTTTAAATCATGGTTAAATAATTTATCATTTTCTTATGCTCCATCTTTGTCATCTCCCAGCAAAAGTTTAAATACATACAATAGAAGGCATACGATTTTACATTTTTCTATATACTGGATTTAATTAGTCAAAAGAAAACAACAAAATGCAACAACGTAGCCTATGTTAAAATGAATATTTCTCTGTATTTGTGTACATGTGTAGTTTTGTTTCTACCGCTGGGAAGACTCCTCCTGGCCTTTTCCACCTTTGTATATTGTTGGATTTGGTCAGAGACAGGCTTTGACATGTATATCTGTAAAACTAGATATATGATCTAGTGAAGGCACATTTCTAATCATTACCATGTAACAGTTATTTTCAGTATCATAGTCCACATATTCGGTCCACCTGAAACTAGTTCTGTTTGAGGTTTCTTCCTGATAAAAGGCTTTATTTTTTTTTTTTAACTCCCACTGTTATCAAGTGCTGCTGAAGGAGAAATGGTTGGATTTTTCATTAGAATATTGCCATATAAATAAAATTAAAACTGTACTCTATGGCTTTACAGTTGGGTCTATAAAATGCCAGGAATAGTAAACAATGCCCATCACAAGTATTGAAATTACTACATCAAACAAAAAAAATCAAACCAAAAAATTCTACTTGTAATCTGACTGAAATAATTAATTAAACCATTATTTATAGCCTACCTTATGCTCTAGTCCAATTATAATTACTGCTTTCATCTTTCTAGTTTATCTGGCAGAGCAGATGTAAATCAGTCCCTGATGTAGTCATAAGAAATAAAACAAAGACATAATGATGAAGAACCATGACTGACAGATACCGACATAATGTAAACATGGTGGAAACTATGATTACAGTTGTCTCCTGAACAAATTATTACAAATGACCCCACACCTTTATTAATTTACAGTTGAATCAATGCTTTCAAATTGTGGTTAAATAAAATATATTTTCTTACACTTTATCTCTGTGGTGTTAACATATCTTTTAAACAGTTTTACAAAAGCTTGACTGTCTAAGTAAGTCTGCCACTCCTGCAGTAACATACCATGTGTTACTTTGCATGAGGATGACGTCAATATATACCCTAGTTTGTGATGTTACTTCCTATATATTAGGTTTAACTGATCATAGGAGAAGATAAAATGTAAGTTTATGTTGAAAGGAATGTTTGCCTGTATTTCCACGTGATGCAACTCTCTGCTCTGCTAGAAATTTAATTACTCAATCAGAAGTGCAACAATTTGACACTGTCTCTATTCTCTCTGTTAGAATCAAATTACTTTGCAGGAAGCTTCCCAGGAACTGTTTAGGAAATTAATGATGTCTAAAGTGGATTCTGTAATTATTGTTTTTACCAATGCAGGGCTCACAAACAGAGGGGAAGTAAAGCCAATGTCAACGGGACACAAGGGTTAAGATTGCGTTTTAATCTTCAATGCACATCCATTTGTTCATCACAAAAAAAAAGCATGGCATGTAAAAATCACCATACCAGCATGTCTGGAAGTCACAGCTCATTCACTCAGTGACTGTGCACTGTGCCAGGCATTTAACACTACAGTGAAACTGCTGTTGTGGTGAGGAGTGTTTCATATTTTCGGCTACAGACAGTACAACCCTAATCTAAAATATCAGCCTATTGCCCCGGTTCCCAAACTTTTTTCTGACTTCCATATAGCAGGGGATGTCAGAAAGAGTATGGGAGCCACTGGGCTAAGAGTTCAAACTGGTGAACAGTGTAGCAACACATTCAAGTATAACATCAGGAGAGAACTGGGTGACCAGAGCAGCAAAACATGACACAAGATCGTCACAGATTGTGTCAAACCATAAACAAGATGAGCAGTCGGTCTACACATGACAACATCTGGAATTATTTAGGTTACACTAAGGTTAATATTGTGGTACAATAAAAGCTAAGAGATCTATTCAAACAGTGAATGGCTACACATTCAGCTGCACATCAGTCACAGTTTTATCAGTCATATAGTTTTTGGCTATAATCTAGCAGTTAGTAAATATTGGAGTGTTAGTAGCAGTAGGTAATTAGTCATCAAAAGGTAAATCCACTTAAATAAAATAAATTACACACAGCATACAAAAAAAAAGACATTTTCAAACAGTCTACATCTGCCACTGCACAAAGCAAACCAACCTTTATATAAGTCTTACACATTTCTGTCAAAGGAAACTGTGGCAAAACTAGAGGTCATCTTAGCACTTGCTCTGGAAATACCAACGTCTAGGTAAAGCTGTCTACTTGGTTTTGTTTAAGGAGCTTAGTTGTGATTGTAGTTAAGCAGTAAATTTTTTTCCCAACCTGAAATGTTCACAGAGTATATTTCACATCATCTCATTGTTAATTTTAAGATTCATAAAAGGGGAAAGCTGGTTGTTAGTGTTCAATAAGTTCATTTGTAGATGTTGCTGGATGGAAACAAAGGACTTCAGATCTCTTCTGTTCCTGCTCTCTCTGTGTGTAAAACATGGAGCGTCTGCACGGCGTGGTCGGCCCAGTGGATCAGCTCCTGCAGCACTCGGTAGGTCCACATTTTGAGGCCGAACGTTCCCCCAGCGCCATCGACTTCCTACACAGAAGAGAGCATGTTAACAGCGGGTGCCTCTCATTATACATACACACAGCAAATAAGAGTAAGATGGTACATTTAGTGGATAAGAAGTCTAAAGCACAAACTTCCTCCAAGGTATAATGCAGGTGAAAACTATGTTGTTAAAATATTTACGCATTGTAAGAGATGGGGATTTTTAAAAGGAGATATACTGGTTTTCAGGGAAGTTTAAATAAGTCTTATATGCCTCTAGAACATGTCTGTGAAGTTTGTTGGTGAAACTCTGCTTTGATCCTGTATTTTAGTCTCCCTCAAAAACACTCTGACAGGTCTACTCTGAACGGACTGTTTTCTGGTGCCTGTCGCTTTAAGACGCTCCCCTCCGTTGCTCTGCACTGATGTAATGACGCCGTCGCTGTAACCAGGAAACCAGCGCAACGTGAGTAAACGACAATGAGACAATCCACCCCACTGTGAGGCTGGCAGCCTGTAATGAAATGTGTTGGTTTTTACAACTCAAACCAAGTTTTGGCTGCACTCATGTCGTGGCCAAACTTCTCTTGTAACCGAGAAATCCAAGAAGGTGGATCCTACACTTTCGATGCTGTGGGAGACCACAGACCCTGTCAGACGTCGCCTGGTATATTGTGATGTCACAAAATATCACAATCCAGAACAGCTTGTTTTACCCCAGGTATTTCTCTTCAAGCTGCTCACACAACAATGAGATGGTTTTAAAATCTCACTGTTAGCAGGCTTGGAGGTAAGCCACATACCAAACAGTACATATACAGGACTTTAAAAAAAAAAAAAAAAGTGGATTTTCCATATTATGTCCCCTTTAAAGGACTTGGGCATTTTTTTCAGACAGGATCCACATCCTTTTGCCCAAAATGTAATCGTTTGTTTCCTGGGTATTACCCTACCTCTAAAAAAAGATTCTTCAAGATCTGTTTTGCAGTTTTTCCCATTGTTGCTGACAGACAAACAAACAAACCAACACAGGAGAAATCAAAACTTCCTCAGCCTGTTGATGGGACAGCATTGTTTATGGGTTGCAAATAAGCGCAGGACAAGACGAAAGAGACCAAACACAAGAAAAGTCTTGGTTTTGGTCTTGGATTCAATATTCAAAGCGTTTATTATTATGTGCACAGTAAAAGAAAGCAGATTTCCCTGTACACTGAAAATCTTACTTTGCTGTCCACTTCAAGAAAATAAGATAAAGGAGAATAAATAAATAAATGTGTGTTTATTCACGGAAATGTGCAAATCTAAGTAGTGCAAAGAAAAAAACTGTCACATAGAAGTGTAGTCGGTCAGTATGGCTAACGTCCACTCCTGATTATCTTTTATATCTAAAGGGATTAAGTTAAAAATGTAAGTCTTTGCTCCCAACATTTCAGACATACTCCCACACAGGTATAATTCATGTAATGCAGGGTTTAGTCACACCATTACTGAGGCTTTAGGTTTTTATCTTTTAATGATTAAGTTTGTTTATCCATGAAACAAGGTGCTTCATGAAGTCCTTTAGTGCTGTGCACATCAGATGTATTCTTGTTATGAAACACTATAATGAAGGCATATATCATAAACATTTAGGAGTCAGGAGTGTGTTTCGTGGATATAAAGAGGGTTTGTTGTTAGATGATGGATGGATCTTGTTATATTTTCCTGATGCTTCATGATCATGGTCTTGTAATGAAATGAGAGGACAGGTCATGTTGAAACTATGACAAATACTTTACCTCATTACACTGGTGATCAGGGGTAACCTCCAGGGTCTTGTCCTCCGTCTCCGCCAGACTTTTGGTAGTGAGGAGCAGGTGCTCCAACCGGACCCGGACAGTCTTCCTCGTGGTTTCATAGTCGCCCTCCAGCTCGCCCCACTCCTCCACCTCCTTCAGGATGACACAGTGGAGCAGGCCGAGGCACTGCCGCAGAGCCGAGTGCAGCAGCTGCACCTGTTCCTCGG
>OOFC01051228.1:1937-19644 GCA_900323345.1 Pseudochromis fuscus
TTCCAGTCTGCTCCATAATGAAGACAAGGGGGCGGGAGGGTTGTTACCATAGACCAGGGGTGGGCAATCCTGGTCCTCAAGGGCTGCTATCCTGCAGGTTTTAGATGTGTCCCTCTTCCAACACCTGATTCAAATGACCAGGATCGTTATCAGGCTTCTGCAGAGCTGGATGATGAGCTGGTCATTTGAATCAGGTGTTGGAAGAGGGACACATCTAAAACTTGCAGGATAGCAGCCCTCGAGGACCAGGATTGCCCACCCCTGCCATAGACTGTACATGAAGAGATGGACGTAGTCTCTGTGACATCACCCGTTGGTTTGTGGACTCACACTTTGAAGCCAGGAGTTTGGTATTTGAATGCCGCCATGTTGGTTTTTTGGAGCCAGAAGTGACCATATTTGGATATGAAGGGAGGAGTTAGGAGGTGGGTCTGACCCGTTGAACCCAAGACGACTGAACCCATTGTGTATGAGACTGGAGTTCAGCTCTGATCTGTCAAACTAACCCAAATTGAAAATGGGCATTTTTGAACTGAAGTCAGTCAAAGCTGGAGTTTTTTTGGAGCCAGCCTCTAGTGATCGTTGGGAGTATTGCACTTTTTTGCACTTCCTCACTTTTTGATACAATGTTAAGGGACATTAACAGGAACAAAGAAGAAAAACTGTTCTTTTAAATATGATTTTGATTTTCTTGTAAGATGAAAACATTTCTTGTAAATATTGAACTAAATTATAAATGAACATCTCTGTAACTGACCACTGTTCATCAACATGTACAAATAAAGTACAGAATTTGTTCTGTAATAGTGAGAAACACTAGTTACTGGACTTAACTCCACTATATCAAATATTTCTAGATAATTGTACCTCGATCTTGAGGAAACGTTTCTCATTTTTTAATATTAATTATGCAATCATCTTTTGAAGTTGACCTTTTATTTTCCTGTGATAACAAGATCAGAAACTACTTTACTGATCCAAGTGATCAACTCAAAAAAAAAAAAACATGCAAACATGACCACTCCTGTCTTCTGAACATCACGTACACTGACTGTTCAGAACTATTTTTACTTTCTTATTCAGGGGTTTCCCCTTCAGGCAAAACTCGGACGACTGTAGAAATTTGCTTATTTACATTTTGGCACCATTACAAGAATCAGCAGAATTAGCTGTTAGCACTTCCTGGTTGCAAAACACCCAAGTGTGTGAAGACAGTCACCACTGATACCAGAGAAAATGTAACTTAATGAAACTCAGGCCACTTCTGCAGGTGACTGTCAACAACTAATGCATCACTTATGTGTATTTGTGATTATATCAGAGCCGATGATGTCATGCTGAACTGATGCACCTGTGTGTCAGGTCTCTGGGTTCAAATGTGACTGATGAATTTCCGGCGCTCTGGGTTTTAATGTCCCTTTATTTCCTCTGTGTGTTGTTGTGAGTCAGAGCCACTGCTGCAGCTCCGGTGCTGATGAAGCAAACTGCAGTAACTAACATCCTGTTGTTTCCCTTCACCTCACACAGTATCTTTGCAGTCGCTTCACACTCAGGAATTCTCATTAATCCTCTAAAAATATTCAAGACTCAGGAAATATCTGCTGCATAGTCACTTTCAGCACATTCGTGGTAAGTCTCCCTTTGCACTTTAAAAAATGTTGGGTTGTTTTAATCCAGAACTACATGGACTCATGAAATACTGGGTTCATTTATCCCAGTAAAATTTGCTTTAAAAACAATAACATGTTGGTTAAAAACAACACAATTTAGCTTAAACACAGCAAAATATTGGGTAAAAACATCATCTTGCTTTAAAACAATAACATGTTGGTTAAAAACAACACAATTTAGCTTAAACAGAAAAATATTGGGTAAAAAGCACAACATGTGGAAAAACAATGGCATCATCTTGCTTTAAAACAATAACATGTTGGATAAAAACAACAAGAGCTTGTTTAACAATAATTAATTGTTGGATAAAAACAATCAAATGTTGATTAAATATAATAAAATATTGGGGAAAAAATTATTTCTGGTTAAAAACAAAATCTTGCTGAAAAACAACAAAAATATTGGTTAAAAACCACAAAATGTTTGGTAAAAAGAATTAAATCTTAGATAAAAACAATCAAATGTTGGTCCAATATAACAAAATATTGCTAAATAACAAAAAAATGTTGTGGTTAAAAACAAAACATTGCCTAAAAACCACAAACACATTGGGTAAAAATAATTAAATATTGGTTAAAAACAACAACATGTTGGGTAAAAAACTAAAATACTGCATAAAAACAACAAAAACATTGGGTAAAAACACCACACTTTTGCTTAAAAACAATAAAATCTTGCCTAAAAACAACAACATGTTGTGTAAAAACAATGAAATGCTGTTGATGTTACTGAGTTAAACTAATTTTCCAGAGTGCTGTTTCAAGCTCTCCAGTAATTACTGTCTGATTAGTGAGTAAATAACTGTTTGAATATGATGCCTGTGTGATATGATTTAAATAACCTGCTGGACTGTGCTGAGATGTATCCAGATATTCAGATTACAGGGTTAATGGAAGGATGCTGTAGTAGCTGCTCTACAGTGGGAGCATGGATTCAGGAAACACTGTACGATACCGTGTGTGTGTGTGTGTGTGTGTGTGTGAAGCCCGTTTTCATGACTCTTGGCTCTCGGGTGGATTTTTCTCTTCAATAATTCATGAGGAGGACAGCAAACACATCCCTCTGCTGTATAAGAACAGTGTGTGTTTGTGTGTGTGATCAGGTGTTTGTGTGTGTTCTGGGTTAGATTGTGTTTCATTGTGTTTACTGGGGACTGGTGCAGGGCCAGTCTGCCTCACAGGGATTTGGTTCAGACTGTTGTCAGGCTAGACTGGGACTGAAGTCATTTAACTGGACAGAGCCGTACATGGTTCTGGTTGATCCCAGGTGGACTGGAGCTTTGTTTTCAACCAGGACTGAACCACATGAGTCTGGAGTGGATTCACTTCAGATCATTTTCCCCCTGGTTTTTTCCGTCCTATTTGCCGTCACGTTCCCGAAGCCTCCAGAAGCGGCTCACACTCTCAGGTTTTCCACGTTGTGTTGTTTCCAAAGAAATCTTCATTTCATTTCCCCCTCTGTATTTGTTTGTTTGAGCGGTTTGGGCTGAAGAAGCTTGGAAGCAGAGCATTTTTCTTACCGGTTTGGTTTGGCTCGCGATCGCTGCGCCGAAGGAGAAACTTAAACTAAATATTTAGCAGTACGGCTTTTTTTCCTCCCCTCCAGTCATTGCCTTTCTCTCACAGCTTTTCCTACAATTTAACAAAAATGAATTTAATGTTGCATGGTATCGGCTCCGTTTCAACTTCAGCTGTGATGAGGGTGAAAGTGATGCTGATGGTGATGCCCAGGACGACCTATTGTCATCCAGATCCAAGTAGCAGTGATGATGACACAGATGTTTCCATGGCAACCGAGCAAACTCCACCCATAGAGAAAGATTATTAGATATGTGAAACTTCTGAAAAGAGCTCAAAGTGTCTGCCTGTTACTACAATCCTATAACATGTAGTAAATTGTAAAGGGGGGGCCTTCTGTTAGAGATCCAAGTGAAATGACCCAAATGACGCCATGTTGGCTGGTGACACATTGAGTTTTAAAGGGTTAAGTTAAAAAAAAACAACCTGCATTTTATGCTCATTACAAAGCTTGGTTTCGAAGGTTTGTGATCTAAATATCATCATCTACCCGGTGCAACATTTTACACAGTGAGAGGTGGCAAATGTGGTGTTTTGAAAAAAGTTAACTGCAACTGAGTGAATGGAGGCTAGTTCAGCAGATAAATTATAACATACAGAAACCAGACAGCTCGAACCTCTACCAAGGTACCATCCATGTCTGATCTCCACCCAACAAACAAAATCCATTAAAATGTGACAAATCATTTTACCTAAAGACCCAAAACATTGTGACTGTGTTTAGAAATGGACGAAGCAACCAGGTGCAGAAGTGCAAAAAAGTGCAATACCACTAATGGCCACTAGATCCTCCCTCTAAAAAACACTGCCTCCCATTGACTTCACTTCAAAAATCATCATAAATCACAGCTTCAAAGATCAAACCTGCCTCCTCACTCCTCCCTTCATATCCAAATATGGTCACTTCTGGCTCCCAAACAACCAACACGGCAACATTCAAATGTCTCCTGACTTCAATATGTGAGTCCACAAACCAACAGATGACGTCACATTAGCTTTGTCCATTCTATGTTAATTCTACCTACCACTTCCTTCTTCTTTCTCTCCAGCTCATACTTGCAGCAGTGATATTTTGCAAATATGTTTTCAGACATGATCCCATCCTCTGATCTCTAATCACCCATAATGCAGTCATTTTGTTCCCTGGGTAATAATTTATTGCTCATAAACACATCCAACTTCCTTGATGGAGGTAATTAGGCGACTTTAGCTTCTCCTTCAAGGGAGAAGTAAATTGGGTCGTTGCTGTGAACAAAACTCGAACAAGAGATCACAGCTGGAAAATCACTTGTTCAAAAACTCCCTGTTTCCATTGTCCAGTGTCTCTCCATCACCAAGCTGTTGTATGGTAATGACGGGGCAACTGGGGCCCACGCACAGTTTACCCAGGGGCCCTCTAGTGGATGAATGTCGGTCTGGTCAGAGGTGACCATGAAGTGACACCAACATGTCTGGTGATGTGTGGATGGTGAACAATATTTTACAAAGTGTGTTTTGGGGGTTTGTCGGAAAAATAAACAGGACTTCATCACAAAATCACTCCTGGAATGCACTGACCAGCACACACTGATGATATATGGCACTGCGGAGACACACACACACACACATATGACTGTGCATGTTGCTGCAGCTGTGATTTGCTGCAGATTTAAAGATAACAACTGAGCTCTGTTTTCACTCGCACTTTTTCTGTGTGTGTGTGCGTGTGTGTGTGTGTGTGCTTTTTCCTTGTGTTGACTTCTCTTTTTGGACCAACACATGTTCATCTGTTTTTCCCCCAAAATATGTCTTTGTGTGTGTGTGTGTGTGTGTGTGTGTGTGTGTGTGTGTGTGTGTGTGTGTGTGGGTGTGTGTGTGGCGAGTTGAGGCCGAGACGCTGTTTGTAGTGAAAACAGTGAGAAAGAAGACACAGAGAGGAAGCTAAACACAGGCTGCTCTTTGATGTGCAGAGCAGGGTAATGCTATTGTGAACAGGTTATTTAACCAACACAAAAACAAGTTATATGTTAGTACAACACGTGTCTGATAATAAAAAATTGATAGCAGGTGATATATGGTTGAATATAGTGTAAATAGTGCAGACTGGAGGTAATACGTCGTAGTGTTAATGTAGAGGCTATAAATTGTGCTAATAATGGATTGGAGGCGCTGAGAGATTTCCTGTGTTAAGTGGATGAGGTAGTGTGGCATACAGGAAGGGAAGTAGCATGTGTGTAGTTCAGCAGGAGGTGGTGCTGGGGGTATGAGGCGAACTATAGGATTGTGTATGTTGGAGAGGTGCGGAGAGCGCGGCGGTGCAAATTGAGGTCAGTTTCAGCCGAGTAGCCTTTTAGCTTTGATCCTTCAGCTGAACTGGATGAAAGACATCCTGCTTCCCTCGCCAAGGAGAACTGGGAGGCGAGCTGAGGGGAGGGTAGGGGGGAGGACTTCAGTTTTCTACCTGATAAATATGGCTTGATGCAGCATAAACTGTTTCTTCTAGTACACAGATAATCTCTTATGTCCATCTGTTTCACTTCTCCTCTGCTAAACTCTCGCCCACGTTGTTCTCCACACCATCCCGCTTCTTTTTCCTGCTCGCGTAAATCCTGATGGGCTTTATCAATGCTTTGTCGCTCTATCTTCTCTTCCTTGACTCCCTCTATTCTGTTGTTTTCCGTTTACATTGCATTCAAAATCTGAACTTTGATCCTCCCACAACCTGTCACACACCAGACCCAAAAGCCTGAAGCCATCCACAGTTTGCGTGTGTGCGAGGCCTCGCGTGTGTTTTCACATACGCAGAAGCATCCACGATCCTGTCAATCACTGCTCGTGTGATCAAAAAATAATTACTTAATGGGATTATGTTGTTTAGACTTGACTCATATGTCACTAATGTGTCTTCACATAATGAAGTGAACATAATGATGGGAAAAAGACTTTCCGTGTGGGTTACATGATTCAGAAAACTGACACCTGAATCTCAATTTTGTAGTTTTGGTTGTCTTTTTTTTTTTTTTCTTTTTTGTTATAATACCATTGTGTTCACCAGAGTAGCAGTCAGAAAGTCAAAAAGGTTAACTCCAGGTTAGCCAAACTTTCATTTCATAAGCAACGTATTTATTCAAATTTGACCGACTGTGATTCCCAAAAAAATGCAGAAACTTTATGTGATAAATGCTTCGATGCTGCCATGACTGGAGACTGTTCATCCACAGTTACAATTCCTTGTGTCTAGTGTGACACAGCATCAGTTGATTTCGTAAATGACACATTTACATTTAAAGTAATTATTTATTATGACAAGAGCAAAATATAAAGTAAGGGACTGCTGCTTTAGACCCACTGAGAGGTGAAGGGAGGAGGTTGTGGTTGATAGATGGGTCAACAACACAGTGTTTTAACAATGACTGATGATTGTTTCCTATTCTAAATCAACAGTCACAATTTTTTTTGAAGTTGTAATCGTCCATAAAGTTAATTTCAAGTTTATTATTAAACCATTAAGGTGAAGATATTTTTTAAAAACTAAAATCTTTTTTCTAAACCTAACTAAAAACTTATAATCACATCATATATTCACAGCAGGAAGGTGAAGCTGTTATGTGGCAGGAACTGAGATCACAGCAGAGAAACAAAACTACCAAACTGGCTTCATAGAAACAACAAATCCAAATCACTGGATAATAAGTGAGAGGTAAAGTGATCACTTTCAGTTTTATCTTAAAGTAAAATGGATTAGACCATCAAAAACCCAACTGATTCTCTGACTGCTTGACAGAAGAACTTATTTAGACAAATTTCTTGTGGTTTTAGATCAAAATTTTATTTAAAAAAAAAAGAACCACATGTGATCTTGTTGAGATAACGAAATTTGTTAATCAATTTTACACTATTAATGTGTAGTGTAAGTTACTTTCATCCACAATTATTATTAATTATTAAGAGACTAAGTGTAGGTCATTTTGATCCTTCCAGTTCCTTCGTTAATAACGCTACAACTGGACATAGTGAGTTTTGCTGTAGTTATGTTGCCAGATTCTCAGAAATTCAACATGTTCTTTTGAGTTTTACCGTTCATGGTTATTCCCAATAATTTACAGTGCTCAGTCTTGAGTTTTCAGTGTGCTGAAATGTTTCCTTCCCTCTAAACATTTGTTAAACCAGTTATTTTGTGTTTTAAAGTTTGCATTGTTTACATAGAGATTTGCCAGCTTGAGTCATCGCCTTCATTGCGTTTGTTGGCTCGTTGCTACTCAGCAGAATGACGTAAAGCCAGTGGCAGGATGGGAATTGTACCTCCTGTGTGGTCGCTCATGTGCATCATGCAAATATACAAAACAAACAAAATGGGGATTCTCTCATATGTGGTAATGATAGTGAATAAAAATATAAACTGATGCCAAAACTACAAAAAAAGAATCAAGTAGTGTGACTGAATCTTGTCATTCTTCATTTTGATGTCTTTCCTTGTCTTCAGCTTTTGGGTCCGACCTGAAATACTTCAAAGTATTTTCTTCACACTGGAAAAAAACACACATGTGGAACATAAATGACAGGATGGACCTATGAGTTCAAATACAATAGCACTCAGGAACAAAGAAGATTAATAGAGGACCACTTTCCTGTGTTTAATACTGAACATGTAGACACCATAACTGCTCTGCATGTTATTCATTTATTTGTTCTTGTCAGAGTGGAGTTTGTAAATGTGGAAACAAGGAAAGGCAGTGGTCTGGGAGGAGAGATCAGACAGCTGTGGTGACTTCATCACAGGTAGGATAAAAATAAGATCCACAGAAACATTTTCAGACTTCGTGGGAGATATGCAAGCTCCCTCGGAGGTCGATTACAGAAGTGGGTGGATGACGAATGACAACTGTGAAAATAAATGGAGCTGCAAACAAATCTTGAGTGATAACCTGCCCTGATGTGACATTATGGGAATAACTGAGCTGATCTGGCACCGACTGACTCTGTGTGTGGGGAACAAAGAGCCCCTACGCATCAGTAAACAGTAAAAAGGCCTCAGAGAAGCCGTAGTGCTGCTGTTATAACTATGCAAAGACCATAACAGATTACTGACTAATACCACAACACAAATCTATAAAGTCTCGATGACTCACAGATTGAATGGAAACACGCATGCGAGGAATGCTGCTTTGAAATAGTTTCACACAATCATAATGCATGATTAACGTTAGCATAAACAATCCAATTATGGCAAACAAAAGCCAATGTGATTTATAGTTCTAAGCTGTTTACCAAGTTTCTAATTTAGTGCTCAACCCTGACTGATGGACAGGTTGATGTCCCACACCCAAACGCTAATATGCCCTGAGGAAGAACATGCAACATCAACTGCTGAATGACCGTCTTTTTTTTCTTCTTCTGCCATCCTGCTGCGTAGACTGAGGATGGAATCACCAGCTACGTTGCATAATAAGACAAGTTACGACAGCTGAGGGATCTCTCTGGCTTTCTAAACTAATCTTCCCTGACAACTTCTCCACAGAAAAACACCTTATTCACTGAACTGAGAAACAGGTTCTTCAATTTAAAGGATTACTGCTCAGAATTAACATAAATAGCTTGTTATTAGCAGGTGTTTGTGATGTTGCGCGTACAAATTGACAGTTATTTTTTTTAGTTTAAGGAGTATTAATGTTTCTTTAAGTCACATGAAATAGGTTGATGTAAAAATACTCCAGAATATTTTGAATACATTAAAAAAAACATTCCTACAATAAACAACAATGCTGGTGGACAAGACAACCATTTTTCTAGTATATGTACAGTACAAGCCAAAAGTTTGGACACACCTTCTCATTCATTGCATTTTCATGACTATTTACATTGTAGAGTAAAGTAAAGTAATGATGGTCACTCATTTTTCTTTAGTTAGCTGATTGGTTCTTGTCCAATAGGGCTTAACCTGACTTCTGCACAACACAACTGATGTTCCCAACCCCATTGATAAAGCAAGAAATTCCATTAATGAACCCTGATAAGTCACAGCTGTGAAGTGGAAACCATTTCAGGTGACGACCTCTTGAAGTTTATTGAGAGAATGACAAGAGTGTACAAAACAGTAATCAGAGCAAACTGTGGCTATTTTGAAGAAACTAGAATATAAATCATGTTTTCAGTTATTTCATCTTTTTTAGTTAAGTACATAACTCCACATGTGTTCATTCATAGTTTTGATGCCTTCAGTGAAAATCTACAATGTAAATAGTCATTAAAATAAAGAAAAAACATTGAATGAGAAGGTGTGTCCAAACCTTTGGCCTATAGTGTATACTGTCTGGCACATATTTTACTAATAGCTTGCATGTTGTGATGTTGTGTCTGTAATTTGCAAAGTAAACAGGAAATAAAACTAGTTATAATTGAGAAAGAAGTATATGTTTTCATTTTTGTTTTATTTATAAAATTGCAATTTGTAGGTCTGACAAATGTGGATGCCAGGTTTTAATATTAGGAATATAGGAAAACATACAATTCTTGTGGAGGTAATGTAAATGTAAAGGTAATGTGTAAATAATTACTGTCCAGGTATTAGGCGTGTTGGCTCACTGTTACAAAAAGACTGAGTGGGAATCACAGATGCACCAGAAGTATCAAAGTCAATACATGAACCTGTAAATTTTATGTGTCAAGTCAAAATGTATTCACACATCTCTTCACTCCCTGCTTGTGGGTTTCAGAATAATGTTTACAATTTTGCTAATAAGAGATGTACTTGGATACTTAAGCTGCACATTACAAGGTATACAGTTAAAATCCTGATTTTCTATGTGATTATTTTCTTAATGTTTGGTCTAATTCTGTACATATCTATTGTGTGTCTGTCTATCTAGTTCACTAGTCACTTCTAATCACACTGATAGCTATTATTTTCTATTTCATTATTTTATGCGTTTTACTGTTTGTTGCAGTTTTTGTGGTTTTATGATGAGGATCTGCTTAGCCAATTGTAAAGTATTACTGTTACAGCTGTGTTTGTTGTTTTAAAAGAACAAGATTTAACTGTAAAATGTGGTGAGATAAAGTACCCGAAACCAAAGTTACCCTCTTGGGTTAGAGCCGCAACATCTTCAAGCATCATCAACCAAGTCCAGTCGCCCTAGATTCAAAGTCATTTGGATAACCATGACCTAGATGACTCAGACTCTTCACAGACATCTTACCAAACAGTTTGGGATGAAATGATGAGTATGAAAGTCAGCTGGAAAATTGCAGACTACAGAAACCACTCCTGATTTAACCTGAGATGCAGAAAGAGGAGCCTATCTGATGACAGCCCAAACATTTTTATGGATCTATCACCAGTCTCGCTGCCATGACTCAAAACTGTTTGGACAAGTCAAATAAAAGAATAAAATTACACTTAAATACATTAGTTGCACAAATGCACTTGGAGTCTCCTCTCCTCCGATGAGTCTAACACCATTTGAAAGCTAAAACCACTGTGGGAGCATCTGTATGATGCGACTAGAAAAGGTAGAAAAATCCAAAAATCTATCTCCTGCTCCACATTTAATTACCTTCAGCTCCCAAACAACCCAACCCCCAACTCCCCTGTGTGCAGCCGGAAATGAAATGTGACCCATTTACATTGGTTAATACATTTCATAAGCACAAACACTCAAAGTATCATTATAGATTAATGATTTACTCACTGTACATCCATCATGGGTTTACAGCTGGTAGACACACAAACAAACACTCATACACATTGGCAAATAAGTTATGATACATGCGCTGCCGCAGAGGATTCCTCAGATTTGTGTAAGTGTAATTGTGTTTGGTTTACACAAACACACACAGAGTGACGCAGAGCCAGGGCTGTGTTGTGTTTTTTCAACACCCAAATGTTGCCCATCGCCTACGACAGGAGGCGAGCACGCAGGGAGGTTTCTTGGGTGTTTAACATCTCATCCAACCTGTTTCAGCTCATAATGAAGCGACAGTTGGATTGTTATCAGGAGGTTAAACAAAGGCAGGATTGAGACAGGCTGACACCTCCGTGGGCTGCTGGTTGACCCGCAATCAGCCTGACTCACACATCAGCAGAGAGTAACAGTAAACCTAAACTGTCTGCATGATTATCTCCAACAAACCATCTGATATTGTTATTTCTATAAATATTTATCTACTGTAGTTATTGTAACTGGAATATAAATAGGCTTCAGTGTTAAAGCATCATTTAAAGACAAAGAAAACTCTGCCTGTAGCTTTGTATTATGGCCACTCTTGTTTATAGCTGACAGTTTTTTGCCCCAATATCTCTTTCTGTGAAGCAAAGATTATTTCATATTATACATCTTTGTGTAGTATACAGTGTTGTGTACAGTACACTGTGAGTAAAGTAGGACCTTGTTTGATACTGTTGATGTAATGATGGTAATAAAAACTGAAACTGAACATTTATATTTAGTCCATCCCTGCCACTGATGTTAACAGCAAGCCAGGAAAGATTTCTGCATCATTTTAATTTGATTTAACTTATTATATAGATATTTTTTCATCGTTTTCTTGCCAAAGGAATTGACCAAATGAACATTGAAAATAGGAAAATTACTGTGTTCACTGTGGTGTTTGTGCTATAGTTGCCATTACTTGGGGCTAGTGATTTTTCCATTGTTTTTTTTTTTTTGGCATGATGTTCCCTTCATCACAAAGCATCAGCGGAGATACAGATCACATGTAACAAAGGCGCAGACAGCAAGTAATCAAAGAGTGGACATTTGCATTTAAGTGCGCTTCAACCATTAGACTTTAAAGCATCCAATTTCTATTGGCCCCTAAAAATGAACATGGGGACCATTTAAGAAATAGTGCACAGATAATCATTCATTGTTGTGTTGTAGAATGACTCATATCGAGCAAATAGGAGGTGCAGCTGATGTCTGTTGGTGCCTTCAAAACAAGGAACAACATCAGGCTGTTGAAGTAGGTTTGGCACAGCAGTAACAATCACAACTGTGTTCTGTTGTGCAACACCCACTGGATCAAAACCCTTGTCCCCAAAATACATTAAAAAAAAAAGGTTGCAAAACAATGAATACTTTTTTCTAGCTATGACTATATTTCCCGTCATTACAGTAACAGTAACTTTCTACAGAGTAACACACAATAACCACCTCTTGAATGAAAACTATAAAACGCTTTTCCATAATTAATCCATATGAAATTATAGGATAAAAGCTTCATTTTAATGGTCAATTGTTTCAATAAATGTAACATATATTTACAAAATTAAACTTGTGAGTAGCACAGTGAAATAGTGGTTCCTGTGCCTGTGTAGGTTTTCTCCAGGTTCTCCAGCTTCCTCCCACAGTCCAAAGTCAACTGATTATTCTACACTGGCAGTAGTGGTGAGAGTGAGTGGGAATGGTTGTCTCTGTGTGGTGGCTCTGTGATGGACTGGCAATCTGCCCTGAACCAACTGGAAATGAGTGTAGAAAAGGGATGAATGTATATTAAACTTTTAACACTTTTATTTAATAATAAATACACATTTGTAAAACTAGGATAAATTTGTGAGTGTATTTTAAAAAATTCCCAGAGGAAAAACCCCAGAAATTTCTGATTTTTTTTTCTCAACAAAATGCATGGTTATACAAGTTATTTCACATTAGGCATGTAAATTAACATTCAAAAAATAAAGTAAAAAAAAAAAAATGCAGAACATTACAGATTTTTTGGACAGATTGAATTGATCCACTTTTTTCCCTTAGATTAGGCATGAAGAGCATTACATTGTTATAATAAATAGTGTACTGAGTATGTTATATTTAAAGCCGGTACTCAGAGCCTCCTTCACTAATGTAAATCTGTTTCAACACTGGTCTCGGAGCTTCCACTGTCTCTCTGTTGTCCACAGCAGCAGCAGCAGCGGCAGCAGCTTTAAAGTGGAGCTGCAGACTGCAGTTAGAGTTGCACCAGAGAGGCTGTGTGGTCCTCCAGTCTTCTGCCATTAGTTTGTTTACAGAAGTTAAAGCTGTGAGCTGCTGAGTGCCCGGGGCCAGCATTCCAATACAGTGGCTCATACAAGCATGCACAGGCACACTCTGCAATGCTGTTGTCTCTCAATACAATATATGCAAACCTGCAGCACCAAGCAGCACGCCCAATCTTCTTCAGTTTACAGCACTTCATCCTCCTCTTCTTCACGCACACAGTCCCTCTGCAGCCACTATGTACACATATCTCTCAATTTGAATACACTTCACCCAATCATCTAATCAAACCATCATCAAAACTACTTCGCTTTAAGCGGTGGCCTGGTCCTTGTGGTCCTCCGAACAGCAGGTGATACCTGTTGCATGTTGAAATGAGCCGTTACACTTGCATTTGAATGTACAAGTGAGATGTTTCTGGCTGATAGTACACATCTGACATTAATAGTTGAGGCTTGTGTGCATCGTATACAAATGAGTAATCATCGGCTCAACTGTCACATAAAAAACTTTACCTCAGTGTGGGTTAACTCCCAGAATTAATGAAACCTGCTGGTGATGGATGAGATGACACGGTAATTAGTCGAGCTATTTTTAAAACTTAAAAATGGTTTGAGGGGAACAGACAGATATGCAGACATGACATAAAAAGTCTCTCGGATGTACATATTTATCTCTCCATCTATAACACAGTCGTATGTACCTGCCTGTCAAGTGGAAAGGCAGGAATGTAAATAACTTTTGTGCACCCATAGGAGCAAAGCAATAATAAAGTATAATTAGTTAGGGTCAGAGGTTATTGAAAAAAATGCAGGTTCCATTAAAATGACTGTACAAACGCCTGCCACTTCACATGCTGATAAGTGCACCGTTTTAACCTCTTGGGCTTTGTCTGAAGATTTTACAGGGTAAACCTTCGAACGACATATCAGTACAGGTGTTACACATGTTGACCTGAGGCCTCAGTTTTGAATGGTTACACACCTGAGTTGGTAATGGACTCACTATATCTTGTTTAAACAGTTTGGATTGTTGATAGGGAGGCCTGCTCACACCTTGAGACATGAAACAACCTCAGCTCCGAGGGCTTATCTGCTATTGTTCCCTCAAACTATGGTCACATGTAAACTATTTTCTGCATTGTTGTGAAAGACCTTAGCAATCTCACGCTAAATCCTAAATGAAATATGCAGAAACATTCAGTATCAGACTGTAGGTTTCCAAACAAAGTTATTCACGGCGATGTGCAAAAATGTGATGGTTGGAACATTTAGTCACAAATAATATATCTGAGTTCCTCCAAGAGCTGTTGGCCAAATTGCATCAATATTTTAATCTCCATTCAACAACCATAAAGCTGTCAACCCATTTAGGTTAATGTGAACGCTTAGTCATTCACACAAAGCACAAAATTGGACAGCGTGCAGACACACCCATCACTAATGGCCCCAAACGCCGTTGGCCACAGGTATTGCTGGGTTTTCCACGACTTGGCGAAGGCCCAGGTCCTTAAACACAGAGGAGGACCTCAGTTTACTGTAAGAGAGCTTCTATAGGCTGCAGTCACGCTATCCACAAAAAGTATGAAAAACTTTACTGTAGACAGCTAAAAGTCGTCTTTCAGTTTCAAGTGGTTTTAAAACACAAAGTTCCAGTCGAGGTAATTACCACAAAGATTTAAGAGAAACTGTAATGATCGAATGTTGACAGATGATGAAGCAGTTAGGGACAAGAAAGTACATCCGAAAAATAAATTACTCATATGTTTTATTAGAGTATAATGATGTCATTACTGCAATATGTATAACATTGGAAGCAGGGCACTCAGATGTATTTTGCAACTAATGTTATTTAAGTTTTACTATGTAAATCTTTCATGTATTCAGAATTAGCATGATGACATTGTTAGACTAATTGAAGTTGCAGACACACAATGACACTTTTCAACTGGGGTAGTTCTCTATTTCTATTTTTTAAAAGAAAGAAAACATTGCATATTACAAAATCACACAAAACCAAATCTGTTGGAGAGTGCTGTTGTGATAATATGCAATATTTATCATAAAGTTAAACTAGTTAAACAAGCAAACTGGACAGAAACAAGGGATTTGAAAGAATGCTATGATACATGTTTTTACTTGGATGTTTTTACTTGACTCTTTCAGAGACATCTAGTGCAAACTTGTTGGGAGGTTATTGTTTTTAACCTCGTTATTGGGGCAAAATATTGAATTTGTTTTTTAAAGAGCTTTATCATGCTGACCCAAATATAGGAATATAGGATCGATTATAGGGCAATCCGATTTTTCCAACAGTTGTTTAGGGGGAAAAAGTGAAAACAGTGCATATTTTTATACTAGTCCTGTTCATAAAGTTTCCCTGACGTTCCATTGATCAATAATTTCCTGTTCAACCTGCTCATTCTTGGCCTCAGACTTCAAATTGTGCATGAAATCATGAAATCAAACTTCATTTTCTTGATGAAACAAAGTTTTGCAAACATAAAGTCCTTTGATTAAAAACATAATCCAAAGAGAAATAACCAACTTTGTGTGGAGCTGTGTCATATCAATGAAAAGTTATGATTTATACCATGATTTACCTCTGGGAAAAACTATGCTGCAAGGCTAACAGCTCTCCCAATGCATCCACGTGGGAGATGTTACAAACACCTTTTTCACTTCATGATAAAACTGAAAAATTAATCATTTCAACTAGTTCTTATTTCATACACGATGAAAGCCCTGTGGTGTTGTACAGCTCTGTACAATACAACTCTACAATATAACTCCAGGTCAGTTTGCTCCGAACCTACAAAGTAATGGCTGCTTGTGCTTCAGACAGTTCAACACCTAAGCATAAGATACACCCACTATAAAGTATATCTGCTAAAGCCCTGAGCCACTTACAGATACACACCTTTATACCACAAATGTACACAGACTAGAGGTGCAGTTAAGGACACAGGGGAAGTATGTGGTAATGTAAAGGAGCAGGGTGTGTATTCAATTAAAAAATCCTGAAGAGCAAGCAAAGCTATAAAGTGATGTATTTAAGGGATAGACGTTATCAGATAATCTAAAAATATAATGGGGCTGTAGTAGAGCTATTGATTGTAAGTTTTTCTACATCTTTAATCGGAAATAAAATTTTCATTGTGAGTTTTGCATGTGAAAAACTCTAAATCCTATAAAACCCACGAATCTGAACATCCAATGCTCTCAAGGAAAGACCTTTCATTCTCCAAGTGTCAGTTTCAACAATGTGTGAGCACGATGCTGACATGCTTTCATCTTTCAAGCAGCTACTTGCTAACTGTCTGTTCTGTGCAGCAGGTAGACCTGTTTCTATAAATGACCTTGTTAACTGAGCAAGTTTATCTGATTTTTATACTTTTTATTGGCATAAACAAGATAAAAATTTAAATAGTGAAGTTGCTCAAGATTGATTTTGGTTTATATAATATCCACTGCTTGTGAACAGGTGTGTCATTAGCTTGTTATCACTTTGTTCCCTGGGGTTGGTCTGACAGCATGGTGGCTCACTAAAAACTTCAGATAATAAAAAGGAATTTAAAAATGTGCGTTCTTGATGGCAGCATTGTTGGCCTTCCTGCTGCTGTCCTGCTGTAAATAATGGAGGTTAGAGGCAACAACATCTGCAGCACAGAATGACTCTGAACATCTCTGGCAACGTATTTTGGGCAGTTTGTCTAAGTACAGTTACCGTTGCACATGCCCAAATGGGCAGTTGAACCTGTGGTGACAGGCAGCAGAACCAACCAATAAAGATGGAAAATCATAAACAGTACGTTGGCCCTCTCAATGGGATTTATGAGTACAAAAAAATCAAGATGGAACAGTTGACCAACGGGAAGTATTATGCACACTCTGCAGGAAGGAGTTGTTTTTTTGTCACCGAGGCACTTCCAGCTTAAATTATCCCACAAAGTTTGTTAGGGATTCTGTTAGTACTGCGGATAACACGTTGCCCAGGTTGCGACAAACCACCATCACAGAACATCGGGGTCTCAGAAAGTCTATGTCGGACAAATTGACTGACACAATTGCCAAGTGGATTGCAGTTATTTTGTTGAAACTGTTGAAGGTGTTTAATAAACACATGCATGTATTATATTCCTTTCTTTCTTAAGTCTATTTGATCATGCAAAATGAAACATAATTAATATAGATTAAAAATAAATGATATTTTATTGTGATTAATCAAAATCAATCCACAGCAACCCTGTGATTAATCGAATTAAAAGTTTTAGTTGTTTGACAGCAATAATTATGATAGAAACTAACAAATTATAGAAATGTGAAAATTCTGAAAGTTGATCCTGAAATTCTGAAATTCCCCCATCATGGACAATTTAATGGTGTGTGTGTGTGTGTGTGTGTCGGGGGCGGGGGGGTATACAATGTTCTGACATCACATGGGCTCAGCATGTGAAAGCTTTACACAGTTAGACTTTCATGGTTGTTTTATTACTCACTGTTGTCACCA